>QBTX01003120.1:0-12044 GCA_003063285.2 Arachis monticola | reverse complement strand
GATCTTCTTGTGTTTGATCTAATAATATTTTGACATGTTTGGTTCCTTGGTGTTTTCCCTCCAAAAATTTCGAAAACAAGGAGCTTAGATTTAAAAATTTTAAGTTGTGTGTCCTTTGGTGTTTTTTCTTCATCATAAAATTCAAAAACTCAAGAAAAATATCTTTCTAACATTTTAAGCTATATTTAAGAATTCTTCATAAATAATTCAGATTTCAATTTAGAGAAATTTATCTATATAAAAAAAAAAAAAAATAAGTTTTTTTTAAAAAATAAAAATCATATCTTTTTCAAAACTTTTTTTTCTTCCTTCTCTCTCTTCATTTTTCGAAAACATCACCCATTTTATTTATTTTATTTTCATTATTTTAATTTAATAAATTAAACAATAAATAAAAATATTTTTCTCTATTTTACATCATCTCCTTTCTCATCAGATCTAATGAAATGGAACACGTCCAAAAGATCTGGGGTCATATGCCAACCTACTACTGCTTCAATGGGAACAGTATCTGTATACCCTCCATTAAAGTCAGTAGCTTTGAGTTGAATCCCAGCTCATTATCATGGTGCAGCACAAAGTTGCCAGTATTTCGGTCTTCCTCAGGAAGAACCTATAGAGTTTCTGGACCAGTTTTACAAGTTCTGACACATACATGATAAAGAAGTAGATAGGAGGTCTACAGATCATTACTGTTTCTATTTGCTGTAAAAGATCAAGCTAAGAAGTGTTAAATAACCAACCTAAAGCTAGCATAAAGACATAGAAACATACTGTCAGAAAAATTCCTGAATCAATACTTCCCTCCCAAACGGATGACACAGCTAAGGCTGGACATCCAAGCTTTAAACAAGGAGATAATGAATCTCTTTATGATGCTTGGAGAAGTACAGAAGGATGCTAAGAAAATGCCCCTCTGAAATGTTTTCAGAATGGGTGTAGTTAGACATCTTCTACATATGGGCTTTACAGAAAAAGCTCAGACTTCTCTAGACCACCCAGCTTGTGGGTCTATACATATGAGAAAACAATTGAAGAAAGCTCAAGAGCTCATTGATACAGTGCCAGAAATCAGCATCTGTACCTAAGTAGTGAACCTTCCATGAAAGAGAAGCTAAAACAGTGACTGCTGAACTCAGTCCTGTAAGAAAAAGCTACTGAATCAATCAAAAATTGGACTTCCTAACAAAATAGTTAGCCAAGGTCAAGGAAGACTACAAGAACAAGAAGCTTAATATAAATATGGAATTAGAATTAAAGAAAACAAAGCAGCAGCTTCAAAACAACATAAATTAGAAGAGTGCCAAGCAGTTCATTAAGAAGTGAGGAAAAACACTAGATGCCCCACCTCAGGGTAGCAAGAAGCCAAGAAATGAGCCAAACTACCCAAAATCCAGTCTAGGACAGTAAGAGACCGGAGAGGAATAATTCTGAACAATCAAACGCCAGAAAATGGTTGAAAGATCTGGCGTTGAAGCCCAAACCATGCCAGTCCCTGGGACGTTCAACGCCAGAAAACAAGCAAGGACATTGCGATGAACGCCCAAAAAGAAGCACAATTCTAGCGTTCAAACGCCTAGGAACAGGGTGAGGAGTTGGCGTCTAAGGTACTCCAGCTTCTAACTCTCGGCATTCAAAGAATGCCATGTGAGGGATCAACACACACAAGGCTGAAACCAACCCCTTCTATACAAAGGAACTTCTCCAAACCACCCTCTGTAGGAAATAACACCATGCAGCAACTAAGGTTGAGGAGAATATAAAGCCAAGATACCTTATCCTCAAAAACTCCACCAAGAGGAACAGAATAAGCAATTTGCTCACTTGCAGATTATCTCAGGACTCTTGAAATAAAAATCTCCGTTTGCAGAGCAACATTGAGGCAAATACCTTTTATGCCAAGTTCAGAAAGAGATCTTGAGTCATAGAAGGATTGAAGAAACTGAAAGACGTTTCCTCACTGATGAATGCAGTGCAGTCATTCTGAAAAGCTTTCCAACAAAGCTTAAAACCCAGAAGCTTATTGATACCATGCATATTAGAGGGTAATTGCACCAAGACAGCGTATGTGATCTTGGGCAAGCATCAACCTATTACTGCATCCACTATCAAGAAAACTTGGGTTGACTGAAGAGGTTAAACCAATCCGGATATGTCTCTAACTGCTGATGGCTCCATTAAAAATACCCAATCAGGCGTGATTGAGGACATATTGTCAGGGTTGGCCATTCGCCTTTCCCCACTGAACTTGTAGTGCTAGAAAATAGAGAAACACAAGAGTCCTACTCTCATTCTAGGAAGACCTTTCCTAGCAACTGGAGAAACTCTCATTATAGTCCAAAAGGGGGAAGTCACCCTGAGAGTACATCAGGATGAGATTTAAGCTAAATGCTGTCAATGCCATGCAGCATCCGAGCCACATCAAAAGACTGCATGAAAGTTGTGATCTTATTGACTCTTTGGTAGAGGAAATCAACATGGCTGAGAGTCTCGAATCAGAGTTGGAAGATATCTTTAAAGATGTTCAGCCTATATCTTGAGGATTCAGGAGAATTTGAAAGAGCCTCTGAAATTCTCAGGAAAGAGGAAAAACCTCCTAAACCCGAGCTCCAAACCATTACCACCATCCTGAAATATGCATTTCTTTTTTTTTTTTTTGGGAGAAGGGACACTTTTCCAGTGATCAAAGCTCTGCTTTAAATCCAACAGGAAGAGGAAGCACTGTTTCAAGTGCTAACGACACACAAGACACTCTTGGGTCGTCCATAAGTGACCTTAAGGCATAAGCCCAGCTAGATGCATGCACAAGATCTCTATTGGAGAGATAATGCTAAGCCAGGTTCAAACCACGTAGAGGCGGCTAAATCCAGCCATAAGGAAGTTGGTGCAGAAAGCAGGTCACTAATTACATATGGTGGGATGAGTATCTATCCCATTTCTCAGACCCTGGGTGAGCCCGGTCCAAGTGTCCCCAAAAAGGAGGCATGAACAGTGGTTCATAATGAAAAAAATGAACTGTATACTACAAGAACAGTTACAGGGTGGCGCATGTTATTGACTACAGAAGGCTCCAATACAAAGCCACCGACAAACCGATCAGTTTTTCTTTACATTCATAAACCAGATGCTAGGAAAAGACTAGCAGGTCATGATTAAACTGTTTTTTGGATGCTATTTCAGGTATAACCAATTGCGTAGATCCCCAGGATCAGAGGAAAACGACATTCACATGCCATCGGAGTGTTGGCCTACAGAAGATCCAATTTGGGCTGTGTAATGGCCTGCAACCTTTTAGAGATGCATGCTCTCTATTTTTTTCTGTATGGTAGAAAATTTCTGAAGTCTTCATGGATTGACTTCTCGTATTATGGAGACTTATCAGCTCCTTCTTGATCACCTGACACTAGTTTGAAAAATGCCAAGGAGACCAACCTGGTTTTAACTGGGAAAATGTCACTTTATGTGACTGAGGAATTGTCCTTGGCATAAAATTCAAACAATGGAATAGAGGTGATAAGCTAAAAATAAGGTAATTGAAAAAATTACCCACCACCTCCAATGAAGGGCATACAGAAGCTGTCTGGGGCATGCAGGTTCTATAGGAGTTATATAAACATTTTTGCAAACAATTGCAAAACCTCTAAGCAAACCTCTCTAGCTTGGCTGACACGCCATTTGTGTTGACACAGAGTGCCTGCAGGCATTTGTAACTCTGAAGGCTAAAGCTGTCACAACAACAGTTATTTCTGCACCAGCTGGAACATTACCATCTCGACATTAAATGTGTGAGATGCCCAGTGATCACGCCGTTGTTGCAGTACTGGGGCAGAGCGCAAGCTTAACATTTTATTATGCTAGCATGTTTTAAATATGCCCAGAAAAAATTACAACAACCACAAAAAGAATTACTTGCAGTGGTTACGCCATGACAAGTTTAGAACATACTTAGTAGGATCAAAAGTGATTTGTACACTGACCATGCTGCTCTTAATATCTACATCACAAAGCAGGATTCAAAAACCCAGGCTTATAAGATGGGTGTTGCTTGTGCAAAGTTTGTATATAAAATAAGAGACGAAAACAGGAAACAGAGAACCAAGTTGCTGATCATCTTGTCCTCGGATAGAGCCAATAGAGAGGACGTCCTTCCCCTCTCTTGAAAATCTCTGAGACACTTTCGAGATGAGCATTTGTTCAGTTCAGGAAACACCATGGTTTGTCGACATTGCCAAACTATAAAGCTGCAAGGTCATACCCAAGGAGTACAGCAAGCAACAAAAAAAAAATTAAATTCACTTGATGCAAAGTAACTACTTTGTGGGATGAACCCGATCTCTTTAAGAGGTGTGCAGACGGATAAATCGTAGGTGTGGGCCTAGAGAAGAAGCACATAGATCTTATGGCATTGCCATGATCACAATATAGGAGGCCATTTCGTAGGTGAGCGAACAGCCACCAAGGTTCCTCCAATGTGGCTTCTACTGGCCTACCCTATATAGGGATTCCCGAGAGGTTGTACGTAACTGTGACAGCTGCCAAAGAGCTGGTAATCTGCCTCATGGTTACGCCATGCTCAACAAGGATCTTGGAAAATGAGTTATTTGATGTATGGGAATCGACTTCATGGGGCCTTTCCCACCATCAAACACCAAACACTTATATTCTGGTGGCAGTCATTATGTATCAAAATGGGTAGAGGCCATTGCACACACCCCACTAATGATACTAAAACAGTGCTGAAGTTCCTCCAGAAACATATCTTCAGCAAGTTTGGTTTCCTAGAGTACTAATCAGTGATGGGCACTCACTTCTCAACAAACAGCTTTACTCTGCCATGGTCGGGTATGGGATTAGCCACAAGGTGGCCACTCCATATCATCCACAGACTAATGGGCAAGCTGAAGTCTTCTAATAGAGAACTAAAAAGAATCCTGGAACGGACTGTCAATACCCGTAGAAAGAGATTGGCAAGACGGTTGAAATGATGCTCGTGGGCTATACAGAACAACATTCATGACTCCTATAGGAACCTCTCCATACCAGCTTGGGTATGGGTAAGGCTGTCATCTGCCCATTGGAACTGGAACATAAGCCTACTGGGCAACCAATTCCTGAACTTTGATGCCAAACTAGCTGGAGAAAAGATATTGCTCCAGCTGAATGAACTAGAGGAATTCAGATTCATGCTTTCGAAAATGCCAAGCTTTAATTAAGAGAAATCAAAAAGTGCAGACAGAAAGCTATCATCTAGAATCTTTGAACCAGACAAAAGGTTCTACGTTTAACTCTAGGCTCAGACTATCCCCAGGAAACTGAAATCCCGGTGGAGGGACCATATATGATTACAAGTGTATCACTATATTGTTATATGGAGCTTCCAGACATTGATTCTAATAAGAAGTTTATGTTAATGGACAGAGAATCAAGCACTATTTGAAGGCAATGTTGAGCCAGAGTGCTCAAGGCTGAGCTAGATAAAAGCTCAGCAAGGTCCAGCTAAAGAAAATAAAGAAGCGCTTGCTGGGAGGCAACCCAGCCATTGGGGAAACTTTTTCTGTTGTTTTGCCCTATTCTTAGTTTATTGTTTATATAAAGTTCACTATTAACAAGGCAAGGAGTCAATTGCATAGGTTCACAGGTTACAGAAGGAATTCAGCAATCAAACAGAGAAAAAGAGCTCGCTGGCAAGAAAATGCCAGTAAGGGCACAACTGGGCGTTAAAACGCCCAAAAGGAAGCATCTTACTGGCGCTTTAACGCCAAGTAAATAGCACTGGCGTTAAACACCAGAAAAGAAGCAGCTTCTGGGGTTTAACCAGATTGACAGCATCCTGGGCTTCAGAAAAACGCCCAGTGACAAAAGAGTTCCTGGCGTTCAACGCCAGAAAGAACTGGGAAGTGGACACCCACAAGAACTGGGCGTTAACGCCCAAAACATGGCAGCGATTTGGGCGTTTAACGCCAAATGATGGGAGGAGGTAAATTCATTTTTTTTCACATTTTTTTTATTTTAATTTTAATTTTCATGTTTCAATTCATGATTTCTTGCATAAACATGTTACAAACCCTAATTTCTAAAAATCCTAATTCTAAAAAACCCTACTTTAAAAATATCAAATGTAATTTTTTTTTTTTTTTTCAAATCTTTTTCAATCCAATCCAACTCTTTTTAAATTTTCCAAAACAAATCTATCTCTTTCCTCTTAAAATCTTTTCAACTAATAAAAAAAAAACATAATCTTTTTCAAAATCCAAAATTATCTTTTTAAAATATTCTTTTCATATCTTTTCAATTTTTAACATTTTTACATCTTTCATATCTACTTATCTTTTACAAATAATCTTCTATCTTATCTTTTTTTTTAAATTTCAAAAAAAAAAACCCACCCCCCTCCCTTTTAAATCCACATTCGGCCTCCCTCCTCTCATCCACCATTCGAACACTAGCTTCTCCTTACCCTCTCATTTCTCTTGCTTTGCTTGAGGACAAGCAAACCTCTAAGTTTGGTGTGTTTATCCGTGATATACAACTTAAGATCATGGCCCCAAAGGAAAAAAAACCCACTCCAAAGAGAAAGAAAGAGAGTATTCGAAACCACTTTGGAATCAAGGGAAAGTTCTTAACCAAAGAACATTCAGACCATTACTACAAAATAATGGTCTAAGATCATGATGATCCCGGAAGTCAAGTTCGATCTGAAAGAAGATGAATATCCAGAGATCCAAGAGCAGATTTGAAACAGGAACTGGGAAGTCCTAGCTAATCCTGAAACAAAGTGGGAAGGAATATGTTCAGGAGTTCTACGCTAATCTTGGAACAGACAGGTAAGAATATCTGGAACTGCCCTCTATGACTATCGAACTATGGTCAGAGGAAAAATTGTTCACATCCACCCTGACAAAATCAGGGAGATCTTTAAGCTACCTCAGCTGAAAGATGATCCAGACTCCTTTAATAGGAGAATGATGAGAACAACAAAGCCTGAAAAGATTCTAGAGGATATGTGCATCCCTGAGCCAGGGGACCACCAGCACAAGGGTGATCCCAAATCAATCAAGAGAGAGAGATCTCAACCAGTCGCCAGAGGATGCTGGACTTCATTGGGTGTTCTATAATGCCCACTAGCAAACCGTTCTGAATCACCGTTAAAAGAGCAGTGATGATCCATTGCATTATGTTGGAAAAGAAGTGGAAGAATTCATCAACTGATTCCATTTGAATTTTACATACTTGCAAACAAGAACTCCAGCGATGCCAGGCTGCTTATCCAAGGCCTAATCTCTATGCTCTCAAAGGATGCTGGAGTAAGGATGGGATAACGAGTACATCTCAGTGAGCAACCAATCACAAAAACCACAATGAAAACAACAAAGCAGGATACCCCCATCAAGAGGAGGGCGAAGAATTTCTTCCCGGAAGTCCCTCAATTTGAATATTGGGAACAGCTTGAAGCATCTGTTACCAAGTTGCAAGAATCTATGGACCAAATAAAGGAAAGAACAGCAAAATCAAAACAGTATGCTCTGCAAACTGCTCAGGAACAAGAAGAGCAAGGGCGTGACTTAAAGGAACTAAGAACGTCAGAAGTTATCTCGAGGGACCAAGCACCCAAGACTAGAAGAACATCCACATCCCAAAACTCAAGGTTGTTGAGTTCTAATCTTAGCCTTAACCCTGTGATATTGTTCTTATTTGAGTTTACTTTAGAAGTTATAGTAATAATTAGTAGTATTTATCTCCAATTAAGCTATAAATTTATTTTTCTCATCATCATTAAACATGAATAAAATAGAAGATTTTCTTTAGAATAAGGAGCAAATTTTTCGAGTTTTAATAAAACAAATTCTATTGTTTACATGTGGTGGCAATCTTTCTGCCTTCTGAATGAATGGCTGAACAGGACATATGTCTTTGGAATTTCATGTCTTGAATGTTAAATATGTTGCTCGTAAAGAATGACAAACAATACATTATGATAATATGAAAAATCATAAAAATGATTCTTGAAGCAAGAAAAAGCAGTGAATACAAAGCTTGCAAAAAATAAAAGCAAGCAGAAAAAGCCAATAGCCCTTAAAACCAAAAGGCAAGGGTAATAAAAAATATCCAAGGCTTTAAGCATCAGGGGATAGGAGGGCCTAAAGGAATCAAAGTCCTGGTCTAAGCGGCTAAAACAAGTGTCCCTAACCATTGCTTGTGGGTGAAGGTGTCAAAGTGAAAACTTGAGACTAGCGGTTAAAGTCAAAGTCCAAAGCAAAAAGAAGAGTGTGCTTAAGAACCCTGGACACCTCTAATTGGGAACTTTAGCAAAGCTGAGTCACAATCTGAAAAGGTTCACCCAATTATGTGTCTGTGGCATTTATGTAATCCGGTGGTAATACTGGAAAACAAAGATGCTTAGGCCACGGCCAAGACTCATAAAAGTAGCTGTGTTCAAAATCAACAATACTGAACTAGAAATCAATAACACTATCTGAATTCTAAGTTCCTATAGATGCCAAATCATTATGAGCTTCAATGGATAAATGAGATGCCAAAACTGTTCAGAAGCAAAAAAGCTACTTAGTCCCGCTCATTTAATTAGAATCTGAGCCTACTCAAAAACTCTGAGATATATTGCTTCGTGACTTATTTGTATTCTATTTTATTTGTCTAGTTGCTTGGTTTAACAGAGCAAAAGCTCTAGATTTTGATGTTTGAAATAGCAGGATAATTGTATCCTTTTTGGGGTAATTTCAATTATGTTTTAGGATGTTTTAGTTAAGTTTTTAGTAATTTTCATTAGTTTCTAGGAAAAAATTCAATATTTCTTTTTTGTTTTATTTTTGTATTTTTTGTAATGTTCAGTATTCTGCTGAAATTGAGGGAGCTGGAGCAAAAATCTGATTCAGGCTGAAAAAGACTACTGATGTTGTTGGATTCTGACTCTTTGCACTCAGAATGGATTTCTGGAGATACAGAATTCCAATTGGCGCTTCCAATTGCCGTTTGGAAAGTAGACATCCGGGCTTTCAGAAATATATAATAGTCCATACTTTATCTCAAGGAATAAGGACGCAAAACTAGCGTTCAAACGCCAGTTTCATGCTTCAGTCTGGCGTCCACGCCAGAAAATGTTACAATTGGTGAAGTTTGAATGCCAAAACAGGTTAAAACCTGGAGTGAATGCCCAAAACAGCCCAGGCACGTAAGAAGCGTAATCTCAGCACCACACACACCACCAGGCTCCAAGAAGGGATTTCTGCACTATACTATCATAGTTTTACTCATTTCCTGTAAACCTAGGGTTAACATATTTAGTATTTAAACAACTTTTAGAAGATTTATTTCGCATCCTATAACCATTTTTAGTATCTGAACTATGTAATCTCTGACGGCATAAGTCTGCTAAACTCCATTGTTTGGGGCGTGAGGAGCTCTGCTGTGTTTTCTGATGAAGTAATGTAACTGATTTCTGTGTTCCATTCAAACATGCGTGTTCCTATCCTAAGATATCATTCGCGCTTAATATAATAGAGAAGGTGATGATCCGTGACACTCATCACCTTCCTCAAATCCATGAACAGTGTGTCATTGACAAACCACCCTCCGTCACATCCAGATGAATGACATCGCTTAGAGTTTTGGATGTCTACTTTTCAACGCAATTGGAAGCGCGCCAATTGGACTCTTGTAGCACCAGAAAATCCATTCCGAGTGCAGAGAGGTCAGAATCCAACAGCATCAGCAGTCCTTTTTCAGCCCGAATCAGATTTTTGCTCAGCTCCCTCAATTTCAYCCAGAAAATACCTGAAATTACAGAAAAACACACGAACTCATAGTAAAGTCCAGAAATATAAATTTTTCCTAGAAACTAATGAAAATATACTAAAAACTTAACTAAAACATCCTAAAAACTACATGAAATTAACCCCAAAAAGCGTATAAAATATCCGCTCATCACTTAGCCAAGAGTTCTTTTCATTCCTTTGTTAGTTAATTGTTTATTTACTTTCTTCTTATTTATTTTTCTCGTCAATCATCAAATCAAACTCCCTTGGTAAAAATGGGTTTTAGGCCAACTTTGGCGGATCATATCTTGAGCTATAGTTTTTGAAATTGATTAAATTTTGTGTCAAATTAATGATAATTCAAAGAGCTTTAAAACGGTATAGATTTCATGGAAATCAGAATTTTGTAGAAAAAGATCTGATCGTTGGAAGTTGGTATCGAGAATCTGAATTCTGTGATATTGCAGAATTTGTGATTTCTGGTTTGTGTGCGACAGCATACTGCTGTGCTATTTTTGACTTGTGCGTACGCACAGCCTTGTGCACATGCACATACAGGGAGGTGCCTACTGTTGGGAGCACTAGCACACTCTGGTGCGCACAATCCATTGGGAGCGGCCGTTGAAGGTTCGAAACCAATACAAGGCGACTATTCACCAAATGATTGCCTCGCTTCATTGGAAGTTTCTCGAGCGAGAATCTATTGAAGTCAATGAGACTATGGTGTGGAAATTTTATGCAAACTACCAAGCTTGAAAAACGGAGTCAGTCTTCCTCCGGGGAAAGATGTTGGATACATTCAATCAAGCTCTAGAAGCTATTACGAACATCCCCCACATTCCACTTGAGAAGGATGAATATTCCAAGATAAAAGTGGATGTCTTCAAAGGAAGAGTATCTCTGACTCCCATTCTTGAGAGAATAGACCGTCCTCGTGCATCTTGGGGGTATAGCAAAGCGAGAAATTCTGTTCCCACTAGTATTGCATACTCTAATTTGAATGCTGAAGCTCGTATATGGCATCAGATTGTGGCGGACTACATCATCCCGAGCACCCACACTACCCATGTGAGATTTAGAATTGCTTTGCTACTGTGGGCTATTATTCAAGGGAAGCATATAGCCATCTTGCCTTTATTGCGTAAATCGATTTGGAAATTGGTTGAGAAGAAGAATATCAGCATTCCATTTCCGTCGATGGTGATGCGCTTAGCAAACACAGCGGGGGTAGAGAGGCAACCAATGGAAATTATGTTTCGGGTTCCTAGAGGCAACAAGTTCATTCTGAGGGGTGATTTGGAAAGATCAACAAACATTACACCCTCTGAGAGGAAGACACCCACAACACCACCATCAACTCTACTAACTTCATCAACTGCTTTATCCTTTCTCCGGCCTCTTCCAAATCTATTCCGAGACATCTTGCACGATATCCACCACATGGAGCATTTGGAGCACAAACGTTTTGGGTGGATAGCGACAAAGCTAGAAGGAAGAGACCCCGGCCCAATTCCTAGAGCTTCATCCAAGTTAGCTGAGGAGGAGCATGATGCAGTTGACCATCCCACTCCGGAGTCCACCAGCTGAAGGTGGCCCCTCTTCATCCTCCCGGATCGTGAGCATACACGGAGGACCGTGCACAAATTAAGTGTGGGAGAGGATCTATGACTTCAAGGGGGTAAAAATTTCTCTCTTAAAGACACTTTGCAATGTTTCTTATAGTACTTTTTCTTCATTTTGTGTAGCTCTATTTCTATTGCATCTTGTTTAGTCTGTTGTAAATATTTCTTTATCGTTTATGGATACTTGGTAGTTAATATTTGCATGTTGCATGATAGAATGAATAAATGGTGAAACACCAAGGAATTTCCATGAAACCTTTTCTAGGGGCATATCATTGATTGAATTGAAGAAAAGTTGTGTTCACTAACTTGCTTGGAGTATTTTGTTTGTAGAACATGGAAACGAGCTAGAACAACATACCTTGTGAGATTTGAGCTTTAATTAGATGGTTGCATTTTTAAGCCATAATGTTTATCTTGTGTGTGATTATTGTCTCCTTTCTAAATTGTGATCTTTGATCTTGCTGTATTCTATATTCCATGTTTGATGTTTGCATGCATTTAGCGTGATTGAGACCATCTTTGATGATAAACTCACTAACCTATATGGCCAACCCTTGCATTCACCTTTGTGAAACCCTTTGAGCCTATGAATCCCCTTTTGTTCTGATGATAGCACAATACTCCCCTTAAGCGGAAAACCATTTATGTC
>QBTX01003119.1:0-12050 GCA_003063285.2 Arachis monticola | reverse complement strand
GGGTCCCTGACCCCCACCTCGGGCCTCTCCAAGACGACCGAGCTACACGTTTCAGGTAACCCTCGGAACAAGCGGATAATTTATACGCTTTTGGCATTGTTTTTTGGTAGTTTTTAGTATGATTTAGGTACTTTCTAGTATATTTTTATTAGTTTTTAAGCAAAATTCACATTTCTGGACTTTACTATGAGTTTGTGTGTTTTTCTATGATTTCAGGTATTTTCTGGCTGAAATTGAGGGACCTGAGCAAAAATCGGATTCAAAGGTTGAAAAAGGACTGCTAATGCTGTTGGATTCTGATCTCCCTGCAGTTGAAATAGATTTTTTGGAGCTACCGAAACCCAAATGGTGCACTCTCAATTATGTTGGAAAGTAGACATCCAGGGATTTTCAACAATATATAATAGTCCATACTTTGCCCGAGTTTAGACGACGCAAATTGGCGTTCAACGCCAGCCTTCTGCCCTATTCTTGCGTTAAACGCCAGAAACAGGTTACAAGCTAGAGTTAAACGCCCAAAACAGGCTGCAAACTGGCATTTAACTCCAAGAAAGTCTCTACACATGAAAGTTTCAATGCTCAGCCCAAGCACACACCAAGTGGGCCCAGAAGTGGATTTCTGCATCATTTACTTATTTCTGTAAACCCTAGTAACTAGTCTAGTATAAATAAGACCTTTAACTATTGTATTAGACATATTTTAATAGTTTTATGCTATCTTATACTTTTATGGGGGCTGGCCATTCGGCCATGCTTGGACCATCATCACTTATATATTTTCAACGGTGGAGTTTCTACACACCATAGATTAAGGTGTGGAACTTTGTTGTTCCTCGAGTATTAATGCAAAGTACTATTATTCTTCTATTCAATTCATGGTTATTCTTATTCCAAGATATTCATTTGCACACAAGAACATGATGAATGTGATGATTATGTGACACTTATCACCATTCTCACTCATGAACGCGTGATTGACAACCACTTCCGTTCTACATGAAAACAAACTTGAAAGTATATCTCTTGGGTTTCTAATCAACGATTCACATCGACTCCCCTCTAACAATGGGGAATCTAAATCTGAGATTAGAACCTTCGTGGTATAAGCTAGAATCAATTGGCAGCTTTCTTGAGATCCGGAAAGTCTAAACCTTGTCTGTGGTATTCCGAGTAGTATCTGGGATGGGATGACTGTGACGAACTTCAAACTCGCGATTGTAGGACGTAGTGACAGACGCAAAAGGATAGTAAATATTATTCCTACACGATCAAGAACCAACAGCTGATTAGCCATACGATGTCTGTGCATGGTATTTTTCATCTGAGACGAGAAATCCGACAGTTGATTAGCCGTACAGAAACCATAGACGACCATTTTCACTAAGAGGACGGGAAGTAGCCATTGACAACGGTGACACCCAACATACAGCTTGTCATAGAAAGGAGTATGAAGGATTGGATGAAGGCAATAGGAAAGTGGAGATCCAGAAGGAATAACGCATCTCCATACGTTTATCTGAAATTCCCACCAATGAATTACATAAGTATCTCTATCTGTATTTTATGCTTATTTATCTTTTAATTATCAAAACTCCATAACCATTTGAATCTGCTTGACTGAGATTTACAAGATGACCATAGCTTGCTTCAAGCCGTCAATCTCCGTGGGATCGACCCTTACTCACGTAAGGTTTATTACTTGGACGACCCAGTGCACTTGCTGGTTAGTTGTGCGAAGTTGTGAAAAAGAGTTAAGATTACAATTGTGCGTACCAAGTTGTTGGCACCATTGAGATCACAATTTCGTGCACCAAGTTTTTGGCGCCGTTGCTGGGGATTGTTCGAGTTTGGACAACTGACGGTTCATCTTGTTGATCATATTAGGTAATTTTCTTCATATTCCAACCTTAATTTTGTTTTCAAAAAGTTTTCAAAAATCTTTCAAAATTTTTCTTCTTTTTCGTTTTTTCCAAAATTAATTTTTGAAAAATCCAAAAAAATCATAAAATCATAAAATCAAAAATATTTTGTGTTTCTTATTTGAGTCTAGTGTCAATTTCTAAGTTTGGTGTCAATTGCATATTTTTATTTTTCTTGCAAGTTTTTCAAAAATTCATGCATTGCATTCTTCATGATCTTCAAGTTGTTCTTAATGAGTCTCCTTGTTTCATCTTCATATTTTCTTGTTTTGTGTCTTTTGTTGTTTTTCATATGCATTTTTGCATTCATAGCGTCCTAACATGAAAAATCTCTAAGTTTGGTGTCTTGCATGTTTTTCTTTTCTTAAAAATTTTTCAAAAATAAGTTCTTGATGTTCATCATGATCTTCAAAGTGTTCTTGGTGTTCATCTTGACATTCATAGTGTTCTTGCACGCGTCATTTGTTTTTATCTTAATTTTTCATATTTTGTATGTGTTTTTCCTCTCTCCTCATTTAAAATTCAAAAATTAAAAAAATATATTGCAAAAAAAAAAAAATAATATTTCAAAATATTTTTTTTTTTTTTTTTTTTTTTAAAATAGTAGTTTCTTTAAGTTGGTCAATCCAGATTTCATTTCAAAAATTTTTTTTTTCAAAATCTTTTTTTTAAAATATCAATCTGTTTTCATTTTTTTCATGTTTTCAAAAAATTTTTAAAAATTTTTTTCAAATCTTTTTCCTTAATTATTTCCAAAATTTTAGAAAACTTTTGACTAAATTAATGTGTTTGATTCACTATTTGAAGTTTGTTTATTTTGTTGGTTAAGAAAGGTTCAATCTTTAAAGTTCTTTCTAGATATACTTGTAGTTTTTGTTAGTCAAGTAATTAATTTAATTTTAAAAATCAAATATTTTAATTCCTTTTTCAAATTTTTTCAAAATAAATTTCAATCATTGTTTTCGATCGATTCTTGTTCTCAATCATATCTTTTCAAACATATTTTTTCGAACATATCTTTTTCAAATCTTCAAATTTTTTTCTATTCTGTTATCTTTCAAAAATTGATTTTCAAATTTTTTCCTATTTTTTTTTTTTTTTTTAAAATTTGTTTGTTTTTACTATTTCTTATCTTTTTCCAAAACTTTTTTTTTTTTTTTTAATATTTCTAATTTAATAGCTTTTCAAAATTCTTTTTAATTAACTAATTATTTTTACATTTTAATTTTAATTTTATTTCTTTCCTAATAGTAATTGCTAAGTATATTTTAAAATAAAAACGAAAATTTTTTTTTTTTTTCTTTTTCTTCTTAATTATTTTTGAAAACTTCTCCCTCATTCTTCTATTATTTATTTAATTTTACTCTTTTTTTTTTTTTTTTTTTTTTTTTTTTTTTTTCTCTTTTCTCTTTGTGTTCGAATTTTTCGTCTTCTATTTTCTTCTCTTCTACTCAAATAAGGGGATCCCAGAAGTGAAAACACTCTCCATACGTCTTTCTAAATTCCTATCGAATGAATTACTAAGTATGCTAGTATCTCTATCTTTATTTTATGCTTATTTATCTTTTAATTATCAAAATTCCATAACCATTTGAATCCGCCTGACTGAGATTTACAAGATGACCATAGCTTGCTTCAATCCATCAATCTCCGTGGGATCGACCTTTACTCACGTAAGGTTTATGACTTGGACGACCCAGTGCATTTGTTGGTTAGTTGTGCGAAGTTGTGAAAAAGAGTTGAGATTACAATTGTGCATACCAAGTTGTTGGCGCCATTGAGATCATAATTTTGTGCACCAATGCCAAGAGATAAACCTGGTTTTAAACTGGGAAAAATACAATTTCATGGTGATTGAAAGAATTGTTCTTGGGCATCGGATTTTGAATAAGGGAATAGAAGTGGATCAAGCTAAGGTGGAGGTAATTGAGTGATTACTACCACCCACTAATGTCAAGGGAATCAAAAGTTTCCTGGGACATGCAGGGTTCTACAGGAGGTTCATAAAGGATATTTCCAAAATTGCAAAACGTTTGTAACAACTTATTAGCTACTGACATTCTATTTGTCTTTGGCCAAGAGTGCCTGCATGCCTTTGAAACTCTGAAGGCTAAGTTTATCACTGCACTTGTCATTTCTGTACCCAACTGGGACTTACCATTCGAACTAATGTGTGATGCCAATGACCATGCCATTGGGGCAGTTTTGGGGCAGAGACATAACAAGCTTCTGCATGTCATTTATTATGCCAGTCGTGTTCTAAATGACACACATAAGAACTACACCACCACAGAGAAGGAATTGCTTGCAGTGGTTTATGCCATTGACAAGTTCAGATCCTATTTAATAGGATCTAAGGTCATTATCTACACTGACCATGCTGCTCTCAAATATCTACTCACCAAGCAGGATTCTAATCCTAGGTTGATAAGATGGGTGCTACTCCTGCAAATGTTTGATATAGAAATTAGAGACAGAAAAAGGTCAGAAAATTACGTGGCTGACCACTTGTCTCAGATTGAACCAGTAGCAGGGACATCTCCCCCCTCTACTGAGGTGTCTGAAACCTTTTCGGATGAGCAACTCTTTGCCATTCGAACGACACCCTGATTCATAGACATTGTGAATTACAAGGCTATAAGGTTCATCCCCAAAGAATACAGTAGGAAGCAAGCTCGAAAACTCATTCATGATGCAAGGTACTACTTGTGGGATGAACCATATCTCTTTAAGAGATGCTTGGATGGTATAATCCGCTGCTGTGTGTCTAAAGAAGAGGCACATAAAATCCTATGGCATTGCCA
The DNA here is from genome assembly GCA_003063285.2 of Arachis monticola. Lineage (NCBI taxonomy): Eukaryota > Viridiplantae > Streptophyta > Magnoliopsida > Fabales > Fabaceae > Arachis > Arachis monticola. The sequence goes on along the minus strand of QBTX01003119.1, from coordinate 7,327 downwards.
TAGCTCCGACTATGGAGGACACTTTGGTTTCTACTGGCTCACACTCTTTAAGGATTTCTGAGAGTTTGTCCGTCACTGTGATAGTTGTCGAAGGGCTGGCAATCTACCTCATGGTCACGACAAACCTCCGCAAGGAATCCTAGAGATTGAGCTGTTTGATATATGGGGCATAGACTTCATGGGACCTTTTCCACCTTCATACTCAAACACCTATATCCTCGTGGCAGTAGATTATGTGTCTAAATGGGTTAAGGCAGTCGCATCACCCACGAATGACACTAGAGTAGTGATGAAGTTCCTCTAGAAGAACATCTTTAGTAGGTTTGGTGTCCCTCGGACACTGATCAGTGATGGAGGAACTCATTTCTACAACAAATAGCTTGACTATATTCTGAACAGATATGGAGTTTGCCATAGAGTGGCCACCCTATATCTCCATAGACAAATGGGCAGGCTGAGGTCTCAAATAGAAAACTGAAGAGAATCCTGGAAAGGACAATGAGCACCTCTAGAAAGGATTGAGCAAGAAAATATTGATAATGCTCTCTGGGCATCCAGAACAGCTTTCAAGACCCCTATCAGAATATCACCATATTAATTGGTGTATGGGAAGGTGTGCCACCTGCCAGTGGAGCTGGAACACAAGGCCTACTAGGCAACTGGTGGATGAAATTGTGATCAATACTTTTCACAAATCAAATAATCCCCGGTAATGAATCCAAAAACTTGGTGTTCAATACCATGGCATAATACTCTTTATTTTCTATTCTCGTTGACATTTTTATGTCTTGCCTGGTAACTTCTATTGGGAAAAACAAAAGGCCTTTCTGGTTGATTATGGTGCTTTTTGAAGCTTCGCTATTTATGCTCTCTTTGCGTAATATCTCTTTCGGATTGTTGCATTTGTTCTGGGCCTCTTGATCTACTTTGCACACTTATTGCTTGACTCGGATCCTTTGAGACTGGTTCGATGGGTCCACGTGCTTCCTATTTTTCGCCATTGCTTTTTGTATTTAAATGCTTTATGCCAGCTTCTTCGCGTTGGGTCCTTTTGAGTATTTTTAATCCTCTTCTTGACCTCTGTTAGTCTCTTTCAGGGATTATTGTTATAACTTTTTCAGTAGCAGGAGTCCGACTTTTGTTATCGTTCTCCTTTTAATATTTCTGTAATCCCTTATTGGACCTTTGCAGTCTCTTCAGGGATACTCTGAAATTTTTAATGGTAGGAGTCCGACTTCGGTTATGTCGGTCTCTTAAGTTATTTTTGTATTTGTTTTTTTTTGTTTTTCCAATTTTTAAGGATCTTATAACTTTTTTAATGTTAAGTCCGACTGCTATGTCGGTTACTTTAAGTTATTTTTTAAAAGTCCTCTTTCTTGGACTTTTGTCAGATCTCTTTCAGGACTACTTGATAACTTTATTATGGTAGGCCAAGACTTGGCTATATCGGTCTCCTTATAGTTATTTTTGTATCCTTCTGTAGTCTTTTTGTCAGATTCTTTCAGGGACTACTTGTTAACTTCGTTTGGCAGACTTTATATGTCCGGCCTTCTAAGTTAAAGTAATCCTCTTTAATAGGTTGGGCATGATCTTTCCAAGGGTTTCTTATAACTTGGGGTTGACTTGGTCCGACTTCGCACGTCGCCATCTTGTTATTATTTTTAGCAACTATTTAAGACTTCGTCAGGTTCTTTTTGGAATGCTTTCGAATACTCTGACATTATTCTGTGTCATCATTTCCATTTGTAAGAACAGGTTGGCACTTTAGACGTCCTTTGGGTGAATTGCCTTTCACCCTTTATCGACGATATCATTCTATCGTGGTCAGGTATGATTTGTTTTATCACTAATGTCTGCCTGACCTAGTTGTATAATCGGATGATAAATACTGTCAGATTAATGCGTCTTGACTCTTTAAATAATCTAAATATATTCTTATTTAAAGGAAATATGCGAATATTATACATGTAGATTTTTCTGCTCTAGCGTCGCACTTGGTGCCTCGTTAAAAAACCTTTTCAGGGAAAGAGAGCAAATCACATTTAGTGGATACTTTTACCTTCTTCTACTGAGTACTTCGTGAGGTTGCAGGCATGCATGACTCGGTGGAAGCTCTCTCCATCATGTTACTCGGACCAGTCTGTAGTATCCCTTCCCAGTCTTCAATGACTGGTAGGTCCTTTCCAGTTTGCTGCGCAGCTTTCCTTCTCCGAGTCGAGTCTGTTCCAATGTCATTTTATGATTAGGATGAGATCATTCCTCTGCGAACTTCTCGGCACTACCTTTGATTATATCTTGAAGCCATTCGTCTTTTTAGAGCTTCTTCCCTGATCTGAGCTCTTTCCTTGGATTTCGGGTAAAAAGTCGAGTCTTCTCTCGAAGTTGGGAGTGCTGCGTATGTAGTGACTACAGGAGATCCTTCTTCTCGATTTCTATCATAATATTGCTTCCGCTCGTATGCTAGTCGGAATGGTGTTTCGTTTGTAGTAGAATTGGAGGTTTATTATACGCCCATAGGACATGGGAGTTCCTCGCCCAGGCTCCTTTCGCTGTTCTTGTAGCCTCCGCTTTATTCCAAGCCAATATGACTTGTTGCCGCTTCGCTGTCCAATTGGCTTGGGATGTTCATACTGGAGGAAACTTGTTGTTTAGTCAATTGTCGCCACCAGTTTTCTGAGGCCTGCCTCTGTAAATTGGGTGACCAGTTGCCGTGGTGAGGATATGGTACTCCAACTCTTAAATAATTTCCTATATAGAATTTCCTGACTTTTTAGCAGTGCTTTGCTAGGGTTCTTGCCTCGATCCATTTGTGTTGAAAAGTCTACTACTACTTGAGAGATTTTACTTGTCCCGATCCCTGGGAAGGTCGAGAAGTCAATGTCCATTTTGCAAAAGGCCAGGGAGAGAGGTCACGCTGATGACTTTCTTGGTGGTTTGCGAGTGAAATGTTGGCATATGCTTCTTGCATGGTGGCATGCCTTCAGATTCTGTAGCATCCTTTTGTAAAAGTTGGCCAATTGAACCCGCCCGGAGTATCTTTTTTGTAGAGCTTGCGCTCCGAGATAGATTACCACAAATGCACGTCATGTCCTCCAATCTTCCTTGTGTTATGAAGTCGGGCATAGATTTGATCCTTATATTTTAGTTAATAGTTTTATGTGCCTCCCTTGATATTTTTTTTTTTTTTTTTTTTTTTTTTTTTTTTTTTTTTTTTTTTTTTTTTTTTTTTTTTTTTTTTTTTTTTTTTTTTTTTTTTGGGAGTGTTCTTTGTTTTGAGGTAATTTATTTATGGGGGTTTCCGATACCTGATCCTGACCTTTAGCTAGGACTGGTCTTCTTTCGCGATATGACGGTTTGTAGTTATCGTCCTGATGAGACTTCTATTGTTCCCCCTAGATTCGGTGCTGGCTAATTTTAGAAAGTGCATCCAGCTCGAGGCATTCTGCTCTCGGGGTATGTGACGAGATTTATTCTCCCAGTTGTCATGAGCTGTTTTTTTCTATCCAATTTTTTTCATGGTCGGTCTTAACTTGGTTAGCTTCCCTTATATTGTGAAGGTAACACTTGTAAATCGCTGTAGATGTTGAATTTCCGAGCTCCAACCTCCATAGCCAGCTTCAACGGCTTAGTATGCGCTTTGTATCCGCTTGATTGTTGAAGGCCGGGAATCCAAATTTAAGGGAGAGTCAAGTTTGAGTTCCTTGGTTGCTCTTCGATTATCACACGTTCACCGCTTCCTTGTTTTATTTGAGACCGTCACGTATATGTTCCACTCTATCGGGATTTCGTGAGTACTGTGAATTCTGCGATGAAATGCATAGTGTTTGTGATTGATGGCTGTCCGTGCCCGTAATGGAGGTGAACTCGGACAACTCATTATGCCCATTGTAGGATTCTTCTTCAGATCTGTTTTCTGTAAAATATCCTTTAATGGTGGTTGGTCCAACTTTGATGTGCTGGCCTGAAGTATGAGCGAAGTCGGCGGAGTGAGTATCCAAAGCGTATGCAAATTTTCTTTATTTTCTGTAGTTCAGCCTCGGACCCTGTATGTTATTCTATGAACGTAGACGGGTGTTGTTGGCTCTTTGTCTTAGCAGAATCAGCCTGCTATTGCCTGACTTCCTACTACAAGGTATAGTATGAGCGATTCTCGCCTCTTGTGTCGGTAGGATAGGTTTTGTCCCAAGAATTCTTTAAAGTTTATTTCGAAGGCTTGTTCACATTCCGCTGTCATTCGAAGTTTTTCCTTCATTACAGTATGCATAGAACGAGGATCTATTGCTGATCCTGGCGAAATCGGACAAGGCTGCAACCTTCCACTTGGTTGTCTGACTTTTGACAGGTTGGGCTTCATTGTTGAGTATGGCCTGCATTTATTCTGATTTGCCTCGATTCGCTCTTTGTGGTGAGCATAAATCCTAAAAATTTACCCGCTTCAAACTGCAGAAGGTCTTTGCCGGTTAATCCATGCCGTGTCCTTATGGGATCGAATACTTGAATAGAATCAATGGTGAACTAATGTCTCTTCGCTTTGTGTCTGTATCAAACTGTCATCCACGTGACCTCCATGATTTTTCGATGTGATCTGAGAAGACTTTATTCTTAGCTTGATATAGTAGCTGCTGCGTTTCTTAACCAAAGGCATCACTAGTACAGATGTTTGCTTCGGGGTTAGAACGAGTTTTTTCTTGATCTGCGTGGTACATAGGGATTGATTGTACCTGGAATATGCGTCCATGAATGAAGATACTTATATCCTGATGAAGCATCCACTAGAGGTCATATGGACGTGCTTGGAGGATAGGGCTTTTGGCAGGCTTTTGTTAGGTCGGTGTAGTCGGGTACACATTTCGCACTTCCATTACTGTTTTTCACCAAAGAGACTTTTGCTAGCCATAGTGGGTATACTGTACTTCCTCTTATGAACCTGGCCTCAAGTACGCGTTTAACTTGCTCCTCTAACAGCTGACGTCGTGCTGGTCCAAGTTTCTTCTTCGTCTTTATTGTACCGGCCAGATCCCGGATAACTGCCAAACTTTTGCTCATATTCGGATCAATACCCTGGCAATGATCGCGCTTTTCCAATCGCGCGAAGAGATCAATATTTCTCGTAGGAACCGATTGTGATTCCTTTATGTCTCCTTTTAGTATCGTACAAGTATTAGTTGTTTTATCCGAGGTGTCTCCGATCTGAATTCTTTCTACTTCTCCTTCGGTTTGTCGAGTTCTTCTCCCTCTGAAACTCTCCCGAGCTCGATTGGTTGAACGTCTCCTCCTTCACCTCGAGGTTTAGCTTTCTTATAACAGTGACGTTCCATCCTTTTGATCTGCCTTTATTGAGCATACCTTCCCGCATTGGGAATTTCATACACAATGTGAGTGAAACTATGCCCGAGTTGATTTAACGTTTCCGACCTATAAGAGATTGTAGGCCGAGCTATTACGTCAACCACGATGTATCTATCTTGATTTAAGATTGGTTTTCCCTTTCCAAGAAGTTATGACGATACGACTCCAGCGTTGAACATGGGTATCTCCTAGTCGAACAGACTAGTTCAGTATGCTCTTAGTCTTTTCTTTTTCTGGCAACATTAGTCTTAATGTTAAGGCGTTTTGAAGTTAAATGTCGGCTGAGCTTCCCTGGTTCAATTAGTGTACGGTGAAGGTTGGCGTTGCCACGTATGATTGTATATGACCAGGTCGTCATGTCCGAGATGGATTCGAGCAGTCTTCCTTGGTAAACGTGATTGCTGATTGTTGGTTTTCCTTTGTATCCTTATCGACGTGGAGTATATCTCTTTAGTGTCTTTTGCGAGCATGATTTGGAATTCCCCTCCAGCAAATCCACCGTGTATTACTGACACGTGTGTTCTTATTCTGGATGTGGGTTGACTTCATAAAAAACAGATTTTTTCTCCACATCTTCTTCCCTTTTCTGTCTTTTTTTTTCTTCGTTCGGATCATCCCGATTAGCCAAAACCATTAGTTTTCCTTCTCTTACTAGTTTTTCTATGATGTTTTTCAAATAGGCATTCATTGGTGAATGCCCTCGTAATCGTTGGTATTCACATTATTCATCCGATTTCCTCCTCCTCTTCTACCTTTAAGTGGCCGAGTGAAGGAGATTTTCTCTGTATGGAAGACTTCTTGTAAACATCTAGCAAGGACTACCTAGGGGTATAGTTATGATATTTTTTTTTTCTCTCGGACGATCTTCCTTTTTCTTGGTTCTTTATACTCGGTAGGCAAGAAACCAACCTTGAGATTCGTCTAATCGAGAGTCTTTTCTTCATGTTATTATTTTTGCCCGCTTTTTGACTTCGTCTAAGGAGGTCTGATCTCTTCGTATAGATGGTAAATGGTCCTTCCGTAGCCATTTATATGCCCATAATGGCAGCTTTCTATTGGAAGACCTCTTGTATTTCATGCATTTTTGTTTGAATCTTGTCCATGTAAGTTCTGGAAGCGATCTCCGATCTCCCTTGCTCTGTACTGCCCGTAGTATCCTGACTCTTTAGGAGAATTCTTGAGGACCAGAATTTCTTGCCAGGTCGTCGGAACTCGAGATGATGTTTGGAGGAGGTTCGAACCATTATGGTTGTCTTGGTTAGAGTTGTGAAAGCTTTTGCAGCGAACTGTCGAAGCACATAGTACATTCTAGCTTCTGAAGTTGCTGAATGATGGTTGTGAGGTGCCAAGATCATATCCGGAAGCTTGAAATCTTTTGGAATTTGGTTTTCATGATTTCTCTGGTGAAGTGGATCTTGATCCTTTGTGAGAGCTATCTTCTGTGATGTAGTAGCTTTGATTTTTGAGATCAGCTTCGAGTCTTATAAGTTTTATCTTGCTAATTCCGGCGCCGCCCATTATCTTCCCGGCGTAGATCTTTCTTTTTTTCACGTCGATATTTGGGCTTATTTACTCAAGTTGCTCCAATCGGTTTGAATGCTTCTATTCATCCTGATTGATGATTTCTTTTGTCTTCGTTTTTGCTGGAGTATTTTGAGTATTGTTCGCGTTTTTTGTGGCGTTCTGTCTTCTAAACCGAATCGTGGTCGTTCTCATGTCATCCACCTGTTTGATGGAGATCCCGTTCCCGGCAACTGGCGCCAATTTCCGATGCCTGAAAACTTAGGCCGATCTGGATGAGATCTTCTGTGTGTCGGAGCGACTGTGTCCAGTATGGTACGTGCGCTGGAGCTGAATGTGTCCGACTTTTGGACTTGGTAGTGGGTGCTATCCTTATCCCCGAGGGTGGGTACCTGCAAGGACTCCCGATGCCCTTAAGTTTAGCAAGGTATTAAGCAGGTGATTGGAGTAGAGATTA
>QBTX01003118.1:0-10000 GCA_003063285.2 Arachis monticola | reverse complement strand
TAAATGAGTAATTACAAATAATTTGATGACTGTCTGAACTAGTTGAATGATGAATTTGTGTGGATTTGTAATCGTAAAATAATTGAATTATGAATATTTTGTTTTTTTGATTTTGTAAAAATTAATGATTTATTTTTAAATTGTGGTTGTTGTGATATATACATATGTGTATACTTTAGTAAAATGACTGTATGAATTGAAGTACTAGGGTTTTGGATGAGATAAAGTTTAAGAATGAGTAAGTGAGTGAATCTGTGCAGGGTGGTGAAGTATGTTTTTAAGAAGAGAGTGTAAATTCTAAAAAAAATTAATGAAAAAGTATTTTTATATTTTTATTTAAAATTAAACATAGAAGCTTTTTTGAAAAATAATGAAAAAGGAAAATTTTTGTCTTAAAAATTGATTTATTGAAAGTGATCTTTAAGACTTGAAAATGGATTTATAATATAGAATTGGATCTGTTTGAATTTTTACAAAAAATTTTCCATATGAGAATTGAGGATGAGTTTGGTAGGAGACCCTTGAAGGATGAAAAGCTCGATTTTAGAGGAAGTGCTATAGAAATTTTTATAAAATGAAGCTTTAAAGAAAAAATTTATTAAAAAGAAAATTTTATTTAACGAATCGTATTAATTTGCTTTTGATTCATTAAGAAAAGACTCTTGTTTTTCGGTACGATTTATTAAGAAAGAATGATTTTATCTTGATTGAAATGTTGAAGAAGTTTGGGTATATAAAATTAAAGGTTTTAATGCTCAAGAATAAAAGAATACTTTGTGGTGATATGGAGGTAAGAGTGATTGATTATTGGGGTGAATTGCGGAGGTATGTGTAATTAAGCGGGGATGCGGAGGTACGTTTAATAATGTAGGTGATGCGGAGTTGTGTGTATGTAATTGTGATGTGGAGGCATAATAAAGAAAAGAGAAAGAAAAGTGCTAACGCGGAAGTGCGCCGCCTGACTGATAGCTAAGATTGCTAATGCGAGAATGTCCGCCTAACTAATAGCATAATGTATGTTGAATGGGCCTTTGTGCCAAATTGCTAATGCAAAAGTGCCCGCCTGACTAATAGCCTAAGATTGCTATATGCGGGAATGTTTGCCTAATTGATAGCCTGTTTCTACCCATGATGCCAAGATTATCCTAACTTGACCATGATTCTGCCCATTTGATGATAATTGTGCCTGACTGATACGGTAAAAAAACCATATTCGGGGTTCGCCCCGAGTAATGTCGGGTTGAGGGTAGATTGATTATCCACTATTTTTACGATATATTTTGGACTGAATTTGAGTGGTTTGCAACTATGCTCACCACTTATTCAGTAAATTGCATGTTTTTAAGTTTCCTCCTAATTTTGTTGCTAAGTTGAAACGTCTTTCTTAGTTCTAAAATTGTTAATTTTTAATTCTCCTTTATTACTATTCGATGCCGTGTATATTTGTTAAGTGTTTTCAGGTTTACCGGGCATGAATGGCTTAAAGGATAAAGATGAAGCTTGTTAAGAAGAAGGAACACAAGAATTGAAGACTTTTAGGAGCGAGGAGCGAACGCGCATGCATGTCTGACGCGTGCGCAATGACCAGAAGTGTCATTCAGTGAAGCGTACGCGTGACTGATGCTCACGCGATAATGCTTGGCCAGGCGCAGAAGTTCAGACGACACGTATGCGTGGCCGACGCGTACACGTTGACAAACCTCACATGCTGCACTTAACAGAACTCACTGGGATGGCAATTTTTGGCTGATTTGGACAAGTATCAACGCCCAAAACGCAAAACTAGAGGCTGGCGATGGAGTTGATACTGAACACACTTCACTTTTCACCTTTAGGTTTTTTATTTAGTTTTGAGTTTTTAGAGAAGAAAAACACTACTTTCTCTAGGTTTTTTGATATTCTTAGTTTTGCTTTGAATTGGATCTTGAGAGAGTTGCTGCTACCTTCAATTGAAGTCATGTTCCTTAAGTTTTCCTCCTCTAAATAATCTCTATTTACTCTTTTCCATTTTGATTTCTTTGGATTTCATGTTTTGAATCTTGGTTCATTCTTGAATTTTATTAATGCATTGAACCATTTTTTAATGTCTATTTTATTGTGATAACTAACTTATACTCTAATATCCCTCTCAAATTCATATATATTTAATTACATTATATCATAATTATCATGTATTTTATTTACCCTTACCATGTGTTTATGAAAATGGCATTCATGTAATGAAGAAAAAGTACCAACTTGGTTGGTGTCCGGTTACATGACGCAATGGGAAAAGTAGATTGGTCGACGTCATCGGATTCCAGTGGCGAGAGATAACATCGAGCGGGATTGGTGATTAAGGTCCAAGGAAATGCCTTTCGGGGGGGCAGTGGCACGCGCGCTGGTGCCTTTTAGTTAAACTCGTAGCTCCGGTACATGCAAGGATTGGACTTAATGGAATAAACTGGGGCTCATTGGTTTCGTAAACGGATTGGTAAAAGACCAGTAGGTTAGGAGGGGGGCGGCAACGGGGTATTATGGATTACCCAAGAGTTTGTGTATGGTAGACGAGTAATAAAAACGAAGGATTTCATTGGGCAGAGAGTCTGTGAGAGAGTCTAGCACGACACATGCTGAAGGCCGTATAGTCCAGGCCTTCTATGTATGGCCGGATGGGTACATAAAGAATCCAACACTTGGTGTTCCAATACATGGGCATAAACAACAACTTTCGCACAACTAACCAGCAAGTGTACTGGGTTGTCCAAGTAATACCTTATTTGAGTAAGGGTCGATCCACAGAGAATTGTTTGTATGAAGCAAGCTAATGGTCACCTTGTAAAATCTTAGTCAGGCAGACTCAAACGGGGTGTATTATTGTGATAAACGAATAAAACATAAAGATAAAGATAGACATACTTATGTAATTCATGGTTTGAGAATTTCGTAAGCGTATGAAGATGCCCTCCCTTCCGTCTCTCTGCTTTCCTACTGTCTTCATCCAATCCTTCTTACTCCGTTTCATGGCAAGCTGTAAGCCAAGGGTTTCACCGGTTGTCAGGTGGGCTACCTCCCATCCTCTCAGTGGAAAATGTTCAACGCACCCTGTCACGGCCCGACTATCCATCTGCTGCGAGCTTCTCGATCAGGCCGGAATAGAATCTCGTGATCCTTTTGCGGGTCTGTCACTAATCCCCAGCCTTCAGGAGTTTTGAAGCACGTCACAGTCATTTAATCACATTCATCTCTTCCCAGATCCTACTCGATATACCACAGACAAGGTTAGGACCTTTCCGGATTATTTGAATTGCCTGCCATCAGTCTGCCTATAAACACGAGACTCTGATCTCACGGAATGCGCTGGCTTCGTTTGTCAGACAAAGCGCTCGGTTGTCAGTGCGATCAACCATTTGCATCGTGGTATCAGGAATCCAAGAGGTATTCACCCAATCGAAAGGTAGAACGGAGGTTGGTTTGTCAGTCACACGTTCATAGGTTGAGAATGATGATGAGTGTCACGCGAATCATCACATTCATAATTGAAGAACAAGTGATATCTTAGAACAAGAAACAAGCGGAATTGAATAGAAGGAACATAGGATTTGCATTAACACTCGAGTACAGCAAAGAGCTCCAACACTCTTAAGATTCCTAGAGGTGTAGAAAACTTCCACAGTTGAAACATACATAAGACAAGGTCTAGCATTGGCCGTGAGGCCAGCCCCCAAACACGATCTAAAAAACTAGATGTCCCCTAAATATGATCAAAGGATCAAAAGAAATCTCAAGATGAAAATACAATTTAGTAAAGGTCCTTACTTCATAGAGAACTAGTAGCCTAGGTGTACAGAGATGAGTTAAAATGACATAAAATCCACTTCCGGTCCCACTTGGTGGTGCTTGGGCGAGCATTGAAGCCATTTTTTGTGTAGAGACTCTTCCTGGGAGTTTTAAACGCCAGCGTTTATGCCAGTTTGGGGGTTAACTCCCATTTTCCGGTGCAGTTCCGGCGTTTAACGCTGGAAAACTTGAGGGTAACTTTGATACGCCTGTTTGGGCCATTCAATCTTGGGCAAGTATGGACTATCATTATTGCTGGAAAGCCCAGGAGATCTACTTTCCAACGCCGTGAGAGCGCGCCCACATTGGGCTTCTGTAGCTCCAGAAAATCTACTTCGAGTGCAGGGAGGTCCAAATCCAACAGCATCTGCAGTCCTTTTTTGTCTCTTGAATCAGATTTTTGCTCATGTCCCTCAATTTTCAGCCCAGAAAATACCTAAATCACAGAAAAACACACAAACTCATAGTAAACGTCCGGAAAAGTCAATTTTAACTAAAAAACTAAATAAAAACTTACTAAAAAACTTGTTTTTAAAAAAAAAAACTAAAATATACTAAAAATAATGCCAAAAAGCGTACAATTATCCGCTCATCATAAAACAAAGAAAAAAAAAACGAAAAAAAAAAAAGCTTATGGCTTTTACCACACCAAACTTAAAATATGCTTGCCCTCGAAGCAAGGAAGAAGAGAAAGAGAAGAAGAAGAGAATAAAAAATATGTTAGAGAGGGAGAGATGTAGGTTCGCTTAAGTGGGAGAAAGAGGGGTTTTGGTGTTGTTATGAAATAGAAGTAGAATTGGTAAGGGCGGTATTTATAGGGAGAGGGAGTGTGTAATTCGGCCATTTATGGTGGGAATGGGTGGAAATTGATTGTTGAAATTTATGAAGGTTATGGTTCTGGGTTATTGGGAAGACGTGGATGAGATGTGGGAGTTGGTGAAGGGGGTGATTGTGAAGAGGAATTGAGGTGGGTGATTGGTGAGAGTGTTGGGAAGTGTGACATGGGGAAGAGTAATTCACAAATATCGTAGGATATAGGACATGGTTTTAATTGTGGGAATATGGTGGTGGGATCCTGTGGGGTTCCACAGATCCTGAGGGTGTCATGCCATGTGGGTCCACAGGTCGCTCGACCTGTGTCAGAAATTCCAGTGCCACTGCACCAAATAGGCATGTAATTGCCTTGGCACACCAGTCTGGCGTTTAAACGCCGGTAAGGTGCATTTATTCTGGGCGTTCAATGCCCATGTGAAGCATGTTTTCTGGCGTTGAACGCCAGTTTCTGCTTGTTGCTGGCGGTTTTTTCATAGCGCTCAGCTTTTTCTTCTCCTGGGCGACATTCTGGCGATTTTCAGCGCCAGAATGTTGGCTTGTTTCTTGGCGTTCAGCGCCAGATGCATGCTCTGTTCTGGCCGGGTTTGGAACGGAGTTCGCCAGATGCATTTTACTGGCATTGAACGCAGCCTGTGGCTTTCCTCCAGGGTCGCGAATTCCCTTTTTTTTCTGCTATTTTTGAATTTTTATGATTTTTTTCGTGACTCCTCATGATCACGTGTACCATAATAAAGACGACAACAATAACAATAAAATTAAAGATAGAATTAAAAAAATTGGGTGCCTCCTTAACAAGCGCTTCTTTAATTCAATAGCTTGACAGTGGCTCTCAAAGAGCCACAAAGGGGTGATCAGGTTCCAAATTGTTAGTATATTCCCAACAACCAAAACTTGAGTTTGGGTATGGGGTGGCGTGTGAGCGCGAGGTGTGGAGTTATTGTTGGGACCTCACAACACCAAACCTAACGACGTTTGACTGTGTTGTGCTCTTTCTCTGACTCTGAATCGAGAGAAGCTCTTCATGCTTTCACTCCATTATTACAGAAGGATAGCCATATGCCTTAAACACAAGGTAAGTCCCCACTTCAACTTGAAGGGGGTTGTGTGTCCGAGTGACTAATTCACCCTGTTGACATCTATCACAGCTCCTGCTGTGGGCTAGGAAAGGTCTTCCAAGGATGATGTCAATTCATTCCTCTTCCTTCCCTAGTGTCTAAGATTATTAAATCAGCAGGGATGTAACAGCCTTCAACGTTTACTTAACACGTCGCTCTATATTCCATAACTGTCATCATGACTTGTCAGCCCAATCTGTACTCAGAAGAACAAGGCAGGTTGTACCTCAATGATCCCCAGCTTCTCCATTACAGAGAGTGGCATTAAGATAATTCCTGACCCCAGGTCAGGTCACATGAGCTTTTCACAAGGTCATGCCGTGGCCTATGGTACAAGGTATTTAAGAACTTGCCAAGATCTTGTGTTCTTTTTAGGAGCAAAGTGTGCTGAATCCAGGTATCCAGTTTACTAATGAGCAAGGGAGGAGGCTTCACTTATGCTCCGAGTCTCATTACCAAATCACTTGGCATTCAGCTTCATGGTAGCTCCTAAATATTGAGCAAATTGCTCTCCAGTTACATCTTCATCCTCTTCAGAGGAAGAATAGTCTTCAGAGCTCTTGAATGGCAGAAGGAGATTTTAATGGATCTCTATGGTCTCTATATGAGGCTCAGATTCCTTTGGATCCTTGATAGGAAACTCCTTCTTGCTTGAGGACCGTCCCAGGAGGTCTTCCTCACTAGGATTTTCGTCTCCTCCCTTGTGCATTCGGCCATAATTGACTAAAAATCCAATGGCCTTGCACTCTCCTTTTGGATTCTCTTCTGTATTGCTTGGAGAATACTGGGATGATTTCATGGACTTTCTTACTCAGCTGGCCCACTTGTGCCTCCAGATTTCTAATGGAGGATCTTGTTTCACTCATGAACTGAAAGTGGCTTTTGAACAAGATCAGAGACTGGATTGAGCTAAATTAGAGGTGTTTTGTTTCAGAGATATCTTTGTCTGTTGCTGAGAAGATTATGGATATGGCTTGCTATTACTCAGCTTATTGCGTCCACCATTGTTTAAAGCCTTGTTGAGGCTTTTGTTGTCCTTCCATTGAGAAATTTGGATGATTTTCCATGATGATCGTTATGCGTGGTTTCTAAAGGGTTCACCCATGTAAATTACCTCTGCCATGGCAGGGTTCTCAAGATCATAAGCTTCTTTAGAAGCTGCCTCCTTAGTACCGTTGGATGCATTTCGCCATCCATTCAGACTTTGACAGATCATGTTGACCTGTTGAATCAACACTTTGTTCTGAGCCAATATGGCATCAGAGGCATCAATTTCAGAACTCCTTTCTTCTTGAGGTATTTCTCCATTATTCAGCGGGAATTTCCTCTCAGAAAGTGACATGAATTGGTTGTTCGTGCAACCATTGTCAATGAGTTCTTGAGCCTCTCAGGCGTTTGTCTTTCATGTGAATGGATCCACCTGCAGAATGATCAATTGACATTTTCGAAAATTCAGAGAGGCTCTCAATATATCTAATATGGTCCATTCTGAAAACATGTCAGATGGACATCTTTTGGTCAGCTGATTGTATCTTTCCCAAACTTCATAGAGGGATTCACCATCTTTTTTTTGAAGGTTTGAACATTCACTCTAAGCTTGCTCAGCTTTGAAGAGAAAGAATTTATCCAGAAAGGCAGTGACCAGCTTATCCCAGGAGTCCAGGCTATCCTTTAGGTTTGTGAAATCCATACCATATTCTAGCTCTGTCTCTTACAGCAAAAAGGAAAAGCATGGGGGTGAGCTCTGTAGACTTTAGGATCTACCCCATTCGTCTTTACAGTCTCACAGATCTTACAAGAACTCAGTAAAAACTGATAACGATCTTCAGATGAAAGTCCATTAAAACTTGCAGTTTAGTTGCATTAAGGCAATAGTGAGCTTAAGCTCAAAAATTATTGCGCTTCCAATGCGCAGGAATGGAGATGCTTCTTCCATCAAATTTGGATGTTGGCTTTCTGAAGTCACCAAGCATTCTCCTTGCATTATTATTATTTTCGGCTGCCATCTCCTTCTCTTGTTCGAAAATTTTCTGAAATGTACCTTTAGAATAATTTAATTTAGCTTTTCTTAATATTCCTCTTCAGAGTCCTCTTCAAGGTTCTTTGGCATCAAGTTTCTAACATAAGAGTGCCTTTTTCCCTTTTCCTGCCCTGCGATATGAAGAAGAAGAATAACAGAAAAGGAAGAGGGAATCCTCTATGTCACAGTATAGAGATTCCTTTTATGTTAGTAGAAGAAGAAGGGAGGGGTAGAAGAATGGAGATGGAGATTCGGATTTTTGGATGAAGATGAGGTTTATTTCAAATTAAAAAAAAATTTAAATAAAGTTAAATAGAATATGAAAAGAAGAGGCGAGGAAAATTCTAAAATTAAAGGTATTAAGGTATAATTAAAATTTAAAATTTAAAACAAAAAAGAATTTTGAAAAGAGTGAGATATTTGTCGAAAATTAGAGAGGGAAAAGTAGTTAGCGTGGGTTTTTGAAAAAAAAGATAAGAAACAAACAAAAAGCTGATTAGTTAGTTTTAAAAAGATATTAAAACAAAATTGAAAAGATAGAAGATAGGAGGTTTAGATTAACATTATTTGAAAAACAACATTTGAAAAAGATAAAGTTTTGAAAAAGATAAGATAAAAGGTAAAAGATTTAATTTAAAAATTTGAAATTACTTACTTTACTAACAAGAAATAAAACTACAGGATAAGATTCTAGAACTTAAGATTGAACATTTCTTAGCAAGAAAAGTAACAAACTTTTCAAATTTTTGAATCCAATCACATTAATTATAGCTAATTTTTTTTTTTTTTTTTTTTTAAAAGATAAGAAAAATAATTTTTTTTTTTTTTTTTTTTTCTATTTTTAATAAAATTTTTTGAAAATATATGAAAAAAAAATGGAAAAAGATTATTGAACTATAAATCAAAACATGAAAAATAAAAAAAAATAAGATTTTTAAAATGAAATTTTTTTTTTTTTTTTTTTATTTGATATCTGTTTTTATATAAATTTGTTGACCAAGTCAACCCCAATAATTTCGAAAATTTTTGGAGGAAAATAAGGAAAAGATTTTTTTTATTCTTTTTTGATTTTTTTGAATTTTTAGAATTAGAGAGGCAGAAAAACATGCAAAAAATATTTTTTTTTTTGTTTTGGTTTTTAGATTTCAAAACAAGAATTGCACGCAAGAATGCTATGAATGTCAAGCTGAACAACAAGAACACCAACTTGTAAGTATCATGGATGAACATCCAAAAAGAAACATATTTTTTGTGAAAGAAAAAAAAATATTTTGATGCAAAAAAACATGCATGACACCCAAACTTTAGAAATCGTTTAATATGCCATGGGACTCTAACAAACAAAAGATGCATATGAAAACAAACAAACAACACAAAAACAAGAAAACATCAAGATCAAACAGGAAGACTTACCAAGAACATCTTGAAGACTCAGAATGAACACTATGAATGCATGATTTTTCGAAAATGCAAGAAAAATGTTTAAAAGCATGCAATTAACACACTCAAGGACTTAAAAAATTGACTCAAGACTCCCAAACAAGAAAACACAAAATATTTTTTTTTTTTTTTTTTTTTTTTTTTTTTTTTTTTTTTTTTTGTGTATTTTTATTGATTTTTTTTTTTGTAACAAATAAAAAAAAAAAAAAAAAACGAAAAAAAGAGAAAGTGAAAAAGTTGAAAAAATGTTTATTGATAAAGAAAATTACCTAATCTGAGCAAACAAGGTAGAACCGATCAGGTTGTCCCATACTTCGAACGAATCCCCACGGAGGGCGCAACGGTGCCGCTCCAAAAAACTTAGTTGATAGACGGAAATTGCTCGTGTGATCAACAAATTAATGGCTCTTGGAATGTGTTCCTTAAATAACTAACTCAGCCACTTTCTTTTCACAACTTCCGTTTCAACTTAACCGTAGCAAGTGTTACTGGGCGTCAATATTCCACCAGCTCAGTCAATCACTCCTTTACAGTGTATGTAAGGGTCGATCCCACAGAGATTTGTTGCGTATGAAGCAAGGTCTATGCTCACCATGTACATTCATAGCATGATTAAAATTGCACTAATTCAGATTAAAATAAAATAATTTAATAATAAATAGAAAATAAAAAGGTGATTAGAAATACTTATGTAAACAATTAGTGGAAAAATGTTTCAGATAGGCATATGGAGGTGATGTGCTCCTCTTGAAACTCTACTTCACTACTCACG
>QBTX01003117.1:0-12084 GCA_003063285.2 Arachis monticola | reverse complement strand
TAACATTGTTAGCTTGTCCCAAGACAACTAAATAAAATAGAAGATTAAAAAGAAAGAATATACAATGAATTTCTAAACTTATCATGAAGATTAGCTCTCTCTCTTTTTTGTTTGGTGTTGTGATGAGCGGATAATTTATACCCTTTTTGGCATTATTTTTACATAGTTTTTAGTATGTTTTAGTTACTTTTTATTATATTTTTATTAGTTTTTATTCAAAAATCACATTTCTGGACTTTACTATGATTTTGTGTATTTTTCTGTGATTTCAGTTATTTTCTGGCTGAAATTGAGGGACCTGAGCAAAAATCTTATTCTGAGGCTGAAAAAGGACTGCAGATGCTGTTGGATTTTGACCTCTCTGCACTCGAGGTGGATTTTCTGGAGCTACAGAAGCCCAATTGGCGTGCTCTCAATTGCGTTGGAAAGTATACATCCTGGGCTTTCCAGCAATATATAATAGTCTATACTTTTCCCAAGATTTGATGGCCCAAACTGGCATTCAAAGTCAGCCTAAAACATCTTAGCGTAAAACGCCCAAACTGGCACCAAAGCTGGCGTTTAACTCTAGGAACATCCTAAGCACGAAAAAGCTTCAATGCTCAGCCCAAGCACACACCAAGTGGGCCCTGGAAGTGGATTTCTGCACTATCTGCACTTAGTTACTCATTTTCTGTAACCCTAGGCTACTAGTCTAGTATAAAAACTACTTTTAGAGATTTATTTTGAGGAGACTCTCTTTTGGAAAGTCTTTAGTCTTTGGTTAATCTTTTGCTATCGTAGACCATTGTACACATTTGGAGGCAGGCCTCAAGTCCATGCCTAGAACTTTCACTTATGTATTTTCTATGGTGGAGTTTCTACACCCCATAGATTAAGGTGTGGAGCTCTGCTATTCTTCATGAATTAATGCAAGTACTATTGTTTTTCCTTCAATTCACTCAACATGAATTAATGCCTACTTCTTCTCCAAGATATACTCTTGTTCTTAATTCATTTAAGTCAGAATGAAGGGGTGACCTGTGACAATCACCTAATCTTTGTTACTCGCTTAGCCAAGATCGCGTGCCTGACAACCACAAAGCGATCTACATGATGTTCAACATAGTCATTGGAGGACAGCTGGAGTATACTCTCTTGCATATCTAATACACGGACCGAGTCTATGAGATTAGTATCTTCGTGGTATAGGCTAGAACCATTGGCAGCATTCCTAAGATCTGGAAAGTCTAAACCTTGTCTATGGTATTCTGAGTAGGATTTAGGAAGAGATGACTGTGACGAGCTTCAAACTTGCGAATGTTGGGCGCAGTGACAGTGTGCAAAAGAACAATGGTCCTATTCCAATGCTAGCGGAAACCGACAGATGATTAGCCGTGTAGTGACAGCGCATATGGATTTGTTTTCATCCGAGAGGATCATACAGCTTGCCATGCAAGGAGGTAACTTATGGTTGGAAGAAGGCAATAGGAAAGCAGAAGTTCAGAAGCAACAAAGCATCTCCAGACGCTTATCTGAATTTCCCTCCAATAAATTACATAAATATCTCTATTTTATTTTCTGTTTTATTTATATTTTAATAATCAAAACCTCATAACCATTTGAATCCGCCTGACTGAGATTTACAAGGATGACCATAGCTTGCTTCAAGCCGACAATCTCCGTGGGATCGACCCTTACTCACGTAAGGTTTATTACTTGGACGACCCAGTGCACTTGCTGGCCAGTTACACGGAATTGTGAAGAAGTCTTGAAATCATGTTCTCCCACACCAAGTTTTTGGCACTATAGCCAGGGAACGAATAATCACGATTTCACGTACCAGCGAGCAACCCGTCAGCCATCACCCTCTGCCACCCTCACCATAACCCACCCTCTATTCTTCACTCATTCCAACCCTCTCCCTTACTGAACCTCTGCCCTGTAGTCGCACGACTGCTCTTTGCCATTCCCCTGCCCGATCTGCCTTCTCTGCGCCCCCGCAAGCCACGCCGCCACCACTCCTGAGCGGCACTGCAGTCCGTCACCTTCTCACCTTTCCATTTCCATTTCTGTCCTACTACCCTTCAGGTTTCCTACCTCACTGCTCCTCTGTTTTTCTTTCCCTATAGTCAATTTTAGTTGTTAATTTTAGTTAGTTTAGTTCATTTGATTCTGTTTGTTAGGGTTAGATAGATATGTATGCTGTTAGGTAGATAGGATGTGGTTAGAAGATTTTAGGCCTTAGGCCTGAAAGTGCTCCGTTCTTTGTTTACCTGAATTGGCTGATATGAAACTGCGTTGTTGACTGTGATTGATGCAAGTGTTCTATGTATATTGTCATTGCTGCATCACTTTTGGTTCATATAACTGGTTTAATTGCTGCTGTGCTGAAGTGAATAATTTAACTCTGCCTTGTTGTCATTTAGCCATGTGAGTTGATTAGCTCTTACATGCTTGCTGCATTCTGCACTCATATATGACTTTGGTTCTTGCTACTTTTTGTTATCTGGGAATTGAGCCAGGGCATTTTGGCAAGTTTCACTGACCTTTTTTTTTAATATTTTTAGGATAGTTTCATAGCATTTTCTCCTTAGGAAACAAGCAAATTTTGGGTAGAATTTTCCCTTACATCTTATCTCTTTAAAAAAAAAAAAATAATTTTAATATGATTCAATGTTTTAAAATATGAATTTTAATGACAAAATTGGATATGTATGACTCATAACTTGGATTAGAGAGCTTTGATGCACTTTATTTGCTTGATTTCCAGGACAAAGGAAGCACAGAAGAAGAGCCAGTTAGTAGCCAAGCGTTAGTTAACTAACGTTGAACACTAACGTGGACATGGGAAGCTAGCTTGCACCGTTAATGAGAAAAGTGATCGCCGATAACCGTCTTCGAAGCCATCCATAGCCCACGTTTAATACCACGCTTAACTACATAATGGTAGTTATCGTGGAGGAAGAGGAAGCTCCACAGCATTCAGTGTAAAAAGTGAGTGCCACTAAAGCTCCAAAAGGGGCAATTGGCCACGTTAGAGTCACGTTAACTCAGTTAACGGAAACTCTATCGTGGCAAGAGGAAAACATGCCAACGTTTAGTGGACCTCATTTGTCACTAACGTTGAACCTAAGCCATATTGGCTACGTTAAGAGCACAGTTAACTTAGGTTAAGTGAACCTAACGTAGGAAGTGAGAAGAGTGAGCCAACGTTAGTGACACTCACCTTTGTCACTAACGTTGGAGATGGCAATCCACCACGTTAATGTAATTAATGTGAGCACTGACAGTGGGAAACGGCGTTTGGGAGCGTTAGTGAAAAAGTTAGGTGTCACTAACGCTCTCGAAGTTTGGCAAGCCTACGTTAAAGAGTCACGTTAACTATATCTAATTGAACTCTAACGTAGGAGAAGGGGGTTATCTCAACGTTATTGGGAAAGGTTAACCCCAGTAACGTTTGCGAGGGACCAAGAGGCAAACCGTTAGTGGCTACGGTAGTTGGGGCCAGCTAACGTTTGAAGTTAACATTGACATTTTGGGTTAGGAACGTTAGTGAGAAAGTGTGATTGTCACTAACGTTCTCTACCCACATTTTCACTTAACGTTACACACACTAACGCCCTAAACTAAGAGGTCCATGCCTAACTGCACACATTTCTCTGCAAGTGAAGCTGAGCCCTACTAAAGATGATAACTGCTTCAACTCAAGATGCCAAAGGCCATATCCAATACTTGAAGAAGCCAAGCTAGAAAATCAGAAGAGTAATATACAATCGGAAGTAGTTTTGAACTAGAAAACGAAGGCTAATTGGAGGATAAGGACTACACTCGTATATTATTTTTAACTTTCTCTGTACTTCTAGTTTTAGCTTTTTCAGAATGCAATTCTCCTCTTTGTGTTTCCATTCCTAGAGCCGATGAACAACTAAGCCCCTTTGATTGGGTTAGGAGAGCTCTGTTGTAATTTGAATGGATCAATAATAGTTTTCATTATTCTTCTTCTTTCTTTCTCTTGATTTTACTAGAAAGCCTTTCAATCTTCATCCAATTGCGTAGTTGTCTTGGAAAAGAAGTTATTCATACTTGGATCTCTTTCAGAACCTTAGATGAGGATGAAGAGATCATGCTAGAAATGCTTTCTCATGTTGGACCAATTGGGGTTTGGATGGAATATAGTGAATATAATCCTACCAACACTTTGATTTGGAGAATGAGCATGGGTATAATCAGTGACATATCTTCGATCTCTTCCATGAGCAATTGACGCACTAGGAATTTGAGCTGATTATCAAGAATTTGAGAGATTGAATACCAAAGAACTTGGAGTTCAATCACTTACGATTGCTAAGGAGATCAATTAATGCATTGATTGAGGAAGAGATGAAAAATGAACTTGATCTGGAGAATGCAACTCTCCTAAGCCCAATGAATCCCCCATTTATGAATCTTACCCATTCTCTTTAATTTCTGCATTTATTTTATTGCAGTTTGCTAATTCCATCATTATAGATTTTGCAATTTTATTTCTCCTTTTTTCAGTTTTTTCTTTTTTCCTGGAATTTACATTTTTTGCTATTTACTTCCACCATTAATTTCCCTGCAATACTTTCACATCAATTCTGCTTTAGTCAACTTAGAGAGATGTCTTCTAATGTATTGGATGATGTGATTGACCTGGTGCACGAATTGTGATGTCCAGGTTCAAACAATCCCTGGCAAACGTGAGTCAACTGGTCGCGCAATCGGCATTAACACTTTGTTATGGTAAAATTCCATGGCTCTTTTGTTCCCTGGCAATGGCGCCAAGAACATGTGGTGCCAATACCATGGTTCACAACTTCGATAGACAACTAAACCAGCACAGTGCACTGGTCGTCCAGTAAGTATACCTTACGTCTAAGTAAGCGGTCGAATCCACGGGAAATTGCTGGTATGACGCAAGCTATGGTCACTGCAATAGTTAGGCGTTATTGTAATGTTTTTGTTTTTTTTATTTTATATAAGATTACTTATGTAAATCCTGTGAATTTTCGAATAAACTATAAAATAGGGAGTTACATGATCATGCATTCAAGAATATCTCTCATTCCTCTAAACCTCTGCTTTTCCGTGCTATCTTCTCCAATAAATCTTACTCTTTCCATGGCTGGTTTTATGTAAGGGCATCACCTTTGTCAGTGGCTACATCCCCTCCTTTCAAGTGAAAAATATGCTCACTGCTCTGTTACAGCACGCTAATCATCTGTCGGTTCCCGGATCATCTGGAATAGATTCACCCTCCTTTTTGCGTTTGTTTCACTATGCCATACACTCGCGAGTTTGAAGCTCGTCCAGTCATTCAATCATTGATATCCTATCGGAATACCACAGACAAGGTTTACACTCTTCCGGATTCTCTTGAATGCCCGCCATCATCTAGCTTACGCCACGAAGATTCCGGTTAAGAGATCTAGGAGATATTCTTCTGCTTATTTCATGTAGACGGAGTGTTTGTCATGGCACGTGTTCCTATAGGGGGAGAATGGTTGAGCAGTCACCATAATATCACCTTCATCACTTCTTAGGGTGCGAATGGATATTCTTAGAAGCGAAGATAAGAGTGAATTGAATAGAAACAGTGAGTATCTATCATTCAATACTTTTTGAGGAACAGCAGAGCTTCCACCCTTAATCTATGAAGTGTAGAAACTCTACCGTTAACATACATAAGTGAAGGTCCAGGCATGGCCGAGATGGCCAGCCCCATGGTCTAACAACAATGCGTTCAAGAGTTATCAAAGGATCAAAAGATAATCCAAAGATGTCTTAATACAATAGGTAAAAGGTCCTATTTATAATAAACTAGCTACTATGTTTACAGAAAGTAAGTAATTGATGCATAAATCCACTTCCGGGGCCACTTGGTGTGTGTTCTGGGCTGATGCTGAGTGTTGCACGTGTAGAGGTCTTGCGTTGGAGTTAGAACGCCATTTTTGTGCCAGTTTGGGCGTCAAGTCTGGTTTTGGCTTTCCTTTTCTGGCACTGGAAACCCAGATTTGGGGAGAAAGCTGGCGGTTGAACGCCAGTTTTAACGTCCGTCTATTCTTGCCAAAGTATGGATATTATATATTTCTGGAATCCTGTGATGTTCTACTTTCCAACGCAATTGGAAGCGGCGCCATTTCGGTTCTATGCTCCAGAAATCCACTTTGAGTGAGGGAGGTCAGAATCCACAGCATCAGCAGAGTCCTTCTTCAACCTCTGAATTTGATTTCTGCTCATCCCTCAAATTTTAGCCAGAAAATACCCGAAATCACAGAAAAACACACAAACTCATAGTAAAGTCTAAAATGGTGATTTAACTTAAAAACTAATGAAGAATACGTCCCTAAAAGTAACTAGATCCTACTAAAAACATAGCTAAAAAACAATGCCAAAGCGTAATAAATCTCCGCTCATCACAACACCAAACTTAAATTGTTGCTTGTCCCAAGCAACTGAAATTAAATAGGATACAAAAAGAGAATATACTATAATTCCAAACTATCACGGAAACATAGCTTCAATCATATGAGCGGGACTTATAGCTTTTTGCCTCTTGAATAGTTTTTGGCATCTCAAATTCAGTATTGGATCCATAGGAATGATTGGCATCTATAGGAACTTCAGATTTTGGCAATAGTGTTATTGACGTCTCCTAGTTCAGTATGATGATTTTGAACACAGCTTCTTATCAGTCTTGGCCGTGCCCCTAAGACTTTGTTTTCCAGTATTACCACAGATACTATAATGCCACAGACACCATAATTGGGTGACCTTTTTCAGATTGTGACTCGCTTTGCTAAAGTCCCCAATTTGAGGTGTCCAGGGTTCTTAAGCACACTCTTTTTGCTTTGGGACCTTGACTTTAACCCTCAGTCTTAGTTTTCACTTGACACCACACGCCACAAGCACATTGGTAGATGGACAGCTTGGATTTAGCCGCTTAGACTAGGATTTTATTCCTTAGGCCCTCTATCCCACTGATGCTCAAAGGCCTTGGGATCCTTTTTCTTTAGCCCTAGCCTTTTGGTTTTAAGGGTTATTGGCTTTTTGCTCTTGCCTCTTGCCTCTGGTTTTAAGAGCTTTTGCTTTTTCTGCTTCGCTTTTTCTTTCTATATTTTTTTTTCTATTTTTCTTTTTGCCTACTTTTTCTTTGCTGCTTGTTTTGCTCCTTTTTTCTTAATCTTTGTTATGATTTTTCAGATTATCCTAATTCTACTGTTTTTTTCAATCATTCTTTCAAGAGCGCAACTATTAACAGTTTTAAACAACAACTTCAAAAGACATATGCACACTGTTCAAGCATACATTTAGAAAACACAGAAGACATTGTCACACATTACATATAATTAAACTAGTGTCAAGGAAAATCGAAACTCATGTACTTCTTGTCTTGTGAATTAAAACACTTTTTCATTTTAAGAGAAGGGTGATGAATTCATAGGACATTCATAACTTAAGACAAGTTACTATACTAATGATCATCGTAAGTGAAGACACAAACATGGATAAAGCATCATAACATAGAAACAACAAAACAAAAGAAATAAGAACAGGAATGTAACCCTCCTTAGTGATGTGTGGCGTTTCCTTCTTGAGGAACCAAATGATGTCCTTGAGCTTCTTCTAGTCTCTCCTTCTTGTCTTTGTTTGCTCCTTCCTCATTGCTTTTGGTCTTCTCTATTTCCATGGAGAGCATGATGGAGTGCATTGATGTTCCCAACCTCTAGTTGCATATTGGAACTAATTCTCCTAGAGATGTGTTTATTTGCTCCCAATAATTTTGTGGAGGAAAGTCACTTTGAGGCCTCTCAGAGATCTCATGTGATGAGCTTCTTGCGCCTTTGCACTCCATGATGGGCTCTCTTGCTTGCCTCCATCTTTTTCTAGTGATGGGCTTTGTCCTCTTTAATTTGCGGATATCTCCCTCTAATGTCAAATCCCACCGAATTGCATAGGTGGCAAATGAGGTGAGGAAGGCTAACCTTTCAAAGTAGAGGCTTGTCAGCCACCTGTAAGAGTTTTTGAGGTAATATCTTTGAAACTTCCACTCTTCCTTCCCATCATGCTGCTATGGATATGATGGGCCCGGTCTATAGTAACTTCAGATCGGTTGCTAGTTGGAATGATTGAGCATTGGAAGAACTCCAACCATCCTATAGCTATAGGTTAAGTCCAATCTTCTTAATTGAACCGGCTTGCCTTTGGAGTCAATCTTCCATTGACGCTCCTTCTACACATATGTCCTAAGGACTTGTCCAACACTTTGATTAAAGTTGACCCTGCTAGTGTAGGAGCGTTCATCTCCTGCATCATGGGCAAGTTAAACGCCAACCTCACATTCTCCGGACTAAAATTAAGATTTCCCCCAACCCATTGTAACATAGTTCTTTGGATCCGGTTCTTACTTTGATCATGGTTCTTGGTGATCCATGCATTGGCATAGAACTCTTGAAAACCATTAAGGATGCCGACTTGTTGGATGGGACTTTGTTAGAACTTCCCACCTCTTCTTGAATTTCATGTCGGATCTCCGGATACTCATTTCTTTTCCGAGTTTGAAAAGGGACCTCAGGGGATCACCTTCTTCTTTGGCCACAACATCATAAGAAGTTGGTCTTGATGGGCTTGGGAGATGAACCTTTCCATCTCCCATGACTCGGATGTGAAAGCTTTTATCTCCTTTCCCTTTTCAGAGGATTCCTCCGGTCTTAGGTGCGCATCAATGGTAATGGAAAAACAAATAGCTTATGTTTTACCCACCAACTTGAGAATATTGCTCGCCCTCGAAAGACATAAACAGAAGAATATGAAGAAGAAGAAGAAGAAAATATGGAGAGGGAAGAAGGGAGAATGGTGGTTTCGGCCAAGAAGGGTTTAGAGGGGTGTGTTGTGTGAATTTGATGAAGAATTGGAGGCTTTATATAGGGAAGGAGGGGGTTAAGGTTCGGCCATCATGGGTGGGAATTGGGGGTAAGTTTTGAATTTTTGAAGGTAAGTGGAGTTTATGAGGCGTAGGTTTATGGGGGAAGAGTGGATGGGGAGAAGAGTTTTGAGGTGATTGGTGAAGATGTTTATCGGGGTTGTGTGAAAGAGAAGTGGTGAGAAGAAGTGAGTGGAGGTAGGTGGGGGATCCTGTGTGGGTCCACAGATCCTGAGTGATCTGTGGGGTCTACAGATCCTGCGGTGTTCAAGGGATTTACATCCCTGCAACCATTAGGCCTGTAAAAAGCCTTTGCACCACTCTTGGCGTCCAGCGCCAGGTTGGTGCCATTTTTGGGCGTTCAACGCCCATTTACTAGCAATTTCTGGCGTTGAAGCTAGAAACCATGCCTGTTCTGCGTTTCAGCGCCTAGAAGCTGCCATTTTGGGCGTTCAGCGCCAGCACCATGCTCTGTTTCTGCGCGCTAACGCCAGAAACAAGAAATAAGCTTTACCCCCTCAGGGTGTGATTTTTCTTCTGCTGTTTTGAATTCTGTTTTTGATTTTTTTGTGTTGTTTTGTGATCCAAAGATCATGAACCTATAAAAGACATATAACTAGAAAAATATAGTTAATCAAATAAAAATTGGGTTTGCCTCCACAACAAGCGCTTCTTTAATGTCAATAGCTTGACAGTGGGCTCTCATGGAGCCTCACAGATGTGCAGATTTGTTGATAAAACTCTCCAACACCAAACTTAGAGTTTGGATATGGGAGTTTAACAACAAACTTAGAGTTTGGTTGTGGCTCCAACACCAAATTTAGAGTTTGACTGTTGGGTCTTGGTTGACTCTGTTTGAGAGACTTTTTCATGCTTTCCTCTCCCATGGTTGCAGAGGGAGATCCTTGATATTTAAACACACAAGGGAAGTTCTCATTCCTTGGAGACTATTCTCCTCTTGTCAACATCAATCACACCGCTCTTGCTGTGGCTTAGGAAAGGGTCTTCCTAGGATGAGGATTCCATATCATCCTTCTTTCCTATTATGTTTTAAGATTCTATGAAATCATGCAGGGATGTAAAGGCCTTTCACCTTTACTAACACATCCTCTAATTTGTCCATAAGCCTGTTTTTTTGAAACTGTCTGCCATCCTCTATGAGATTTTAGCAGCTTGCACCCCATAGATTCCCCAGTTTCTCTATACAGAGAGGGGCATGCACGTTTTATTCCTGACCAGGTCACAACAGAGCCTTAAAGATCATGGTGCATATGGTGCAGGGTTTATGAACTTTCCAGGATCCATGTTCTTCTGAGGCGATGTCATGATCCAGATCACTTAGTTTCATTGGGAAAAAAATGAACAAGGGAGGTTTCAATCAAGTCTCATGCAAATTAATTTGGCATTCAGCTTCATGATTGGAATCAAGAAACTTGGCAATTTTGCTCTTCAGTAACACTCATTCTCTTCAGAAGAGGAATACTCATAAGAGCTCATGAAGGGCATAAGAAGGTTCAATGGAATCCCCCTTAAAATGGTCTCTAGAATGAGTCTCAAGATTCCTTTGGTCCTCAGAGGGAAGCTCCTTATGGACACTGGATCGTCCCAGGAGGTCTTCCTCCTTGGGATTTCACAGTCCCTCCTTCCTCTCTCATTGGGTTTCGGCCAATTTTGGCTTATGTCATGGCCTTGCACTCTCCTTTTTGGATTCTCTTCTGTATTGCTTGGGAGAGTACTGGGAGGGATTTCAGTGACCTTTTACTCAGCTGGCCCATTTGTGCTTCCAAATTTCTAAATGGAAGGACCTTGTTTCATTCATAGAAACTCAAGTGGCCTTGACAGATCAGAAGACTAGACTTTGCTAAATTAGAAGCATTTTTGTTAGAGTTTCTGTCTGTGCTGAGTGGATGATGGAAAAACTTGTATTGTTAAACCTATTCTTCCACCATTATTAACAGCCTTGTTGGCTTTTGATCCTCCATGAGACATTTGGATGGATGATTTCCATATGAGTTTATGGTGTTTCTATAGGTTCACCTAAGTGTCTTCCATATGGATTTATTGGCGATTCCATCAGATTCAACAGATCAAAAGATAATCCAAAGATGTCTAATACAGATAGTAAAGGTCCTATTATATAACTAGCTACTAGGGTTTCAGAAAGTAACGTAATTTGGATCTAAATCTACTTCGGGGCCACTTGGTGTGTGTTGGGCTTGAGCTGAGTGTGCACGTGTAGAGGTCCTTCTTGGAGTGGAACGCCAGTTTTTTGTGCCAGTTTGGGCGTTCAACTCTGGTTTTGGCTCCTTTTCTGGCGCTGGACGCCAGATTTGGGCAGAAGCTGGCGTTGAACGCCAGTTTAACGGTTCGTCTATTCTTGGCCACAGTAGGACTATTAGATATTTTTGGAAAGCCCTGGAAGTCTAATTTCCAACGCAACTTGAAAGGCTCCATTTTCGAGTTCTGTAGCCCAGAAATTCACTTTGAGTCGCAGGCGAGGTCAGATCCAACAGGCATTAGCGTCCTTCCCTTCCAACCTCTGAATCTGATTTTCTGCTCAAGTCCTCATTTCAGCCAGAACAATATCTGAAATCACAGAAAAAACACACAAACTCATAGTAAAGCCAGAATGTGGATTTAACACTAAAAAACTAATGAAAAACATCCCTAAAAGTAACTAGATCCTACTAAAAACAACTAATTAAATAATGTCCAAAAAGCGTATAAATTATCCGCTCAATCATGTTGACCAATCAATCCCTATGGAATTCGACCTCACTCTATTGTGAGTTTTTACTTGACGACAATTCGGTATTCTTGCCGAGGGAGAAATTTTGTTGAGAGACAAGTTTCCGTGCATCAAGTTATGGCGCCATTGCTGGGAATTAATTTTGCTATCAAACAATGATTAAATTGGTGGATAACTGATTGAGCATTTTTTTTAATTTTGTTTGATTTTAATTTTGGGTAAATTCCACTTTCAGTTAGCTGTTTTTTTCTTCCTTTTCCCCTACCCTTTTCTTAGTTGTTTACAATTCAGTTTACTAACCCACTAACTGTTTAATATATTGCATCACTCACACTAACAGCATTTTAACAAGAATACTCTTTATCTCCCTTTTACTTTGGCCTTATTGGTTGTATGACATGTAGAAGAA
>QBTX01003115.1:0-12085 GCA_003063285.2 Arachis monticola | reverse complement strand
AAAAAAACCGGTAAGCACAACCTAAAAAAAACCTAGAAAAAAACTGGAAAAAAAACGGTCAGCACAACGTAAAAAAAAATAGGTAAAAACCAGTCAGCATAACGTTTAAAAAAAGGAAAACAATCGGTCAACACAACCCAAAAAAATGGAAAAAAACTGGTCAGCATAACGTAAAAAAAAACGGTCAGCACAACGTAAAAATATTGGAAAAAAATAGTCAGCACAACGTAAAAAAAATTGGAGGAGCCTTCCGAAGATGAGGCCATTACGGCTCGTCTTTAGGTGTCTTCCTCTGGATAGCGTCATTTAAAGAACAAGGGTCAGCACAACGTAAAAAAAACTGGAAAAAAACCGGTCACCACAACCTAAAAAAACGGAAAAAAACCGGTCAGTACAACGTGAAAAAAACTGAAAAAAAAACGCTCAGCACAACCTAAAAAAACCTGGAAAAAACTGAAAAAAAATCGGTCAGCACAACGTAAAAAAAACAGGTAAAAACCAGTCAGCATAACGTATAAAAAAAGGAAAAAAATCGGTCAGCACAACCCATAAAAAATGGAAAAAAACTGGTTAGCATAACGTAAAAAAAAACCGGTCAGCACAACGTAAAAAAAATGGAAAAATAAACTGGAAGAAAAGGTCAGCACAACGTAAAAAAAAATCGGAGGAGCCTTCCGAAGATGAGGCCATTACGGCTTGCCTTTCGGTGTCCTCCTCTGGATAGCGTCATTTAAAGAACAAGGGTCACCACAACGTAAAAAAAACTGGAAAAAAAACCGGTTAGCACAAACTAAAAAAAACTGGAAAAAAACCGGTTAGCACAACGTGAAAAAAAACTGGAAAAAACGGTCAGCATAACGAATAAAAAAAAGGAAAAAACCGATCAGCACAACGGAAAAAAAACTGGAAAAAAACCGGTCAGCATAACGTAAAAAAAACCGGTCAGCACAACGTAAAAAAAAACTGGTAAGCACAACGTAAAAAAAATCGAAGGAGCCTGCCGAAGATGAGGCCATTACGGCTCGCCTTTAGGTGTCCTCCTCTGGATAGCKTCATTTAAAGAACAAGGGTTAGCACAACGTAAAAAAAATGGAAAAAAACAGGTTAGCACAACCTAAAAAAAATTGGAAAAAAAACTGGTCAGCACAACGTAAAAAAAATTGGAAAAAACCGGTCAGCATAACATATAAAAAAGGAAAAAAAATCGGTCGGCAAAATCCAAAAAAATCGAAAAAAACCAGTCAGCATAACGTATAAAAAAATCGGTCAGCACAACGTAAAAAAACAAAAAAAAGACTGGAAATAAAACCGGTCAGCAGCAACTAAAAAAAAATCGGAGGAGCCTGGCCGAAGATGAGGCCATTAGCGCGCGCACCTGTTAGGTGTCCTTCCTGCTTGATCAGCGGTCAGTTTTAATGAACAAGGGTCAGGCCAACGTAAAAAAAAAAAAACGTGGGAAAAAAAAGTAAAACAAAAAAAAAAAAAAAAAAAAAAAAAACTGGACAAAAAGAAATTGGTCAGCACATGTAATAAAAAACTGTAAAACCAGTCAGCAATAACGTAATAAAAAAACGAAAAGAAACGGTCAGCACAACAGGCCAGAAAGAAAAAATGGAATAGAAGAGCTGGTCAGTGGAGTAAATAAAGATAAATTGGTTCAGTCACACGTAAAAAAAACTGTGAAAATAAATTGGAAAAAGACGGTCAGCCACAAACGTAAAAAGGATGTGCAGGAGCGCCTTCCGGAGAGAGTGAGGGCCGATTGACCGGCATACGCCTTTAGGATGTCCTCCTCTGGATTAGCGGTCATTTTAAAGATAAGTTTAGCACAACGTAAAAAAAAATCAGATGAGCCTACCGAAGTGAGCGCCCATTACGCTCGCCTTAAAGGGTGTCCTCGGCACCTAGGTAGCCGTGCCATTTAAAGAACAAAGGGGTAGCACAGCGTAAAAAAAAGTGAAAAAACTGGTTCAGTTCACAACTAAAAAAATTTGAAAAAAACCGGTCAGCCACAACGTAAAAAAAAAACTGGAAAAAACCGGTCTGCATAACGTATAAAATAAGGAAAAAAAATACTTTTTTATATTATATTATAGAGAGGGGAAAAAATGGAAAAACCTAGTCAAGCAAACGTAAAAAGAATACCGTGGTCACAACAACGTAAAAAACAAAAAAAACTGGAAAAACCGGTTAGTCAATTAAACGTAATAAAAAGCCGTCAGCACTCAACATAAAAACATCGGAGGAGATCGCCTGTAGGCCGAAGTGGAGGCCAGTAGCGGGCTGCGGCGCTTTAGGTGTCTTCGCTCTTGATAGGCGGTCATTTAAATGGGTCAGCACAGGGCTCTGACAAAAAAAAACTGAAGAAAAGGAGTCAGAGACATGCGTGAGTATACCTAAAAAAAACCTGAGTAACAAATGAGAATGAAGGAAAAAAAATAGAATAAAACCGGTCAGTCGCACGAACCCAAAAAAGGAAATGGATAAAAAGCGGAGGAGTTAGCAGCGTGTTTAACGTAAAAAACCTGGATGTGTCGCACAACGTAACAAAATGGAGAATAAACTGAAAAAAATGGTCAACACTAACGTAAAAGGTCGAACAAAAGGATCAGGGAGGAGCGCTTTCCGAGGAATGAGGGGTCATTGACGGCTCGCGCTGTGTTAGGTGTAGTCTCCTCTGGATAGAGTCTAGTCATTTAAGAAACAAGGGTCAGGGCTCAACGTAAAAAAATGGGAGAAAAAGACCATCGGTTCGATGCGTCAGCCGACAGATCAGCTTGACAGATGAACAGTCGGGAACGAAAACCCGGCTCAGTTGCCCAACGCGCAAGCTTGAAAGAAAACTGGAAAAAAAAAAAAAAAAAAAAAAAAAAAAAAGAATAATAAAAAAGAGAAAAAGCCTGGTTCAGCTACATGCGTAAAGAAAAACCGGGAGGTGCACAACGTAAAAGAAATCGGATTGATGCGCTGCCGGAAGATGAGGCCATAACGGGTCGCCTTTTAGGTGTCCTCATCTGAATAGCGTCAATGTGAAGAGAAAGGGTTAGCAGCTGCACGTAAAGAAGAAATGGAGAAAAGAAAAAAAAAAAAAAAAAAAATAAAAGAAACTGGAAAGTTAAAGCACCGCGGGTGCGCGAGCACAACGTAAAAAAATTGGAAAAAAAAAAAAAAAAAAAAAAATTATAAAAAAATGGAAAAAGAATCGGAAAAAAAAAAAAAAAACCAGAAAAAAAATGGAAAAACGCCTGGTCGAGGCATAAACGTATTGATGAAGGGACATAAAACTGGTGCAGCAGCAACGTCGATTAAAAAAGACGCCTGGAAAAAAACTGGTCAGCACTATGTAGAAAAAATCGGAGGATCCTGCCGAGGATGACGATGGTGGGCACGTTACGGGCTCACCTTTAGGTGGTCGCTCCTCCGATTGATGCGTCGATTTGAGAAGGAACGAAGTCCAGAGCACAGCGTCGGCGTAAGAAAAAACTGGGAAAAAAACCAGTCAGCACGACCTAAAAAAAAAAAAAAAAAAAAAAAAAAAAAAAAATCTGGGAAAAAAAACCGGTCCAGGGCTGCACAACGTAAAAAAACTGCTAAAGGCTCCGGTAGACTCAGTCAGGATAAGTGTTAAGAAGAAGGTAAAGAGACCGTGTAAGCACAACCCAAATGCGAAAATGGGAACAACTGGTGGCAGGGACAGAGAGCGTAAAAAAAAATCGTCAGTCACAACGTCTATAAAAAATTGGAAAAGTCGAATGGAATAAAAGATGGTCAGTACATACGGGTGAAAAGAAGAATTACGGGAGGCAGGCAGTCCTCCGGAAGATGAGGCCATTACGGGCTCGCCTTTAGGTGTGTCCTCCCTTGAGTAGCTTCATTTAAAGAAGACAAAGGGGTTAGGCACAACGTAAAAAAGGGAAAAAAAGGTTAGCACAACATAAAAAAAAAAATTTGGGGAAAAAAAAAATCTTTTTTATATTTTGAGAAGAAAAAAGTGGAAAAAACCGGTCAGCAGTAACATTTAAAAAAAGTGAAAAAAATCGGTCGGTCAAATCTCAGAGAAAAATGAAAAATCCAGTCGAGCATAACGTATAAAAAAATGGAAAAAAACTGGTTTGCACAACGTAAAAGAAACAAAAAAACTGGAAATGAGTAAACCGGTCCAGGGTCACAAAGGAAAATTGCGGAGGAGGCCTGCCGAAGGATGAGGGCCATTATCGGCTCACCTTTAGGGGTGTCCTCCTCTTGATGCGTCAATTGGTAAAGAAGCTAAGGGTCGGCACAACGTAAAAAGAAACTGGGAGAAAAATTTGGGGTCAGCAGCCACTCTAAAGAAGAAACCTAGGAAGAAAAACTTGGAAAAAAGAATTGGTCAGACACATGTAAAAAACCTGGTAAAGAACCAGTTCAGGATAACGTATAAAAAAGAAAAGAAACGGTCAGCACAACCCAAAAGAATGGGAAAAAAAACTGTCAGGGGCATACACGTAAAAAAACTTGGTAGGCACAACGTAAAAAAAACGGAAAAAATAAAAAAAAAAAACGGGTCAGCACAACGGTAAAAAAAATGCGGAGGAGCCTGCCGAAAGATGAGGCCATTACGGCAGGCCTTTAGGTGTCCTCCTCTGGATAGCGGTGCAGAATTTAAAGATCAAGGTTCAGCACAACGTAAAAAAAAAGTCAGAAGCAGCTGC
Organism: Arachis monticola; assembly: GCA_003063285.2. NCBI lineage: Eukaryota > Viridiplantae > Streptophyta > Magnoliopsida > Fabales > Fabaceae > Arachis > Arachis monticola. The sequence goes on along the minus strand of QBTX01003115.1, from coordinate 7,394 downwards.
CGAAGAATGATGTGGCCATTACGGCTGGCCTTAAGGTGTCCTCCACTAGGTAGCGTTGTCATTTAAAGAGAATCAGGGTAAGCACAGTCGTGAAAAAAATGATCAAAGAAAAATAAAAAAAAAAAAAAAAAATAAATTTTGTAAAAAAAATCCGGTCAGCACAGTCGGGACGTAAAAAAAACTCGGAAAAAAAACTCTGGTCTGCCATAACGTTATAAATAAGGAAAAAATATCTTTTTTTTTTTTTTTTTTAAAAGATAATATGTCTAAAATCCAAAAGGAAAATGCAAAGAAAACGCAGTCCAGACATACGGTAAAAAAAAACCGGTTCAGCCACAAACGTAGAAACAAACAAAAAAACTGGAAAAGAGAAACCGGGTAGGCATAACGTAAAAGAAAGAACCGGTTTTCAGCACAACATAAGAAACATCGGAGGAGCCTGCCCGAAGAGTGAGGCCATTACGGCTCGCCTTTAGGTTGTGCTTCCTCTTGATGCGCATTTAAATAACAAGGGTCAGCACAAGCAAAAAAAACTGAAAAAAAGATTTTTTTTTTTTCACCTAAAAAAAATACCTAAAGAAAAAACTCGAAAAGAAAACACGTTGTTCAGCACAACCCAAAAAGAAATGGGAAACAAGACCTGGTCTGGGCTTAACGACGTAAAAAAACCGGTCAGCCACAACGTAAAAAATGGAAAAATAAACTGGGAAAAAAAATTGGGTCGAACACAACGTAAAAAAAGAAAGATCGGGAGCCTTCCCGAAAGTGAGTGTCATTAGCGGCTCGCTCTTTAGGTGTCCGTCCTCTGGACTAGTCATTTAAGAGAACAAGGCGTACAGCTACAAGCGTAAAGAAGAAGTGGAAACCGGTCTAGCGACAAGCCTACGAAGAAAGACTGGAAAAAACCGCGTCAGCACAACTTGAAAAAAAAAAAACTATGGAAAAAAAAAAAAAAAAAAAAAAAAAACGAATAAAAAAAAGAAGAAAAACGCTTGGCAGTGACGACAACGGTAACAACTATAATTTAGGATTTCAAAAAAAAAAAAAATCGGATGAGCCTGCCGGAAGGAGATGTTGCCATTACGGCTCGCCTTTGAAGGTGTCCCTCCTCTGATAGCTTCATTGAGAAGAACAAAGGGTGTTGGCACAACGTAAATAAAAAATAAAAAAAAAAAAAAAAAAACTGTCAGCACAACCTAAAAAACTGGAAAAAAAAAAAAAAAAAAAAAATTAAAAAATTGGAAGAAAACCGGTCAGCATAGACGTATAAAAAAGGAAAAAAATTTTTTTTTTTTTTTAATAACAAATAAAAAATGGAAAAGATTTTATTTTAATGTAATAATAAAAAAACCTGTCAGCACAGAACGTAAAGAATAAAAAAACTGGAGAAAAACTGATCAGCAAAAAAAAACCGGAGAAAAAAATCGGAGGATCCTGCGTGCTGGCCAAAAGAAATAGGGGTGGTTCCAGAAAAGATGAGGCCCATGTACGGCTCACCTTATATGGTGTCGCTTCCTCTTGATTAGCGTCATTTAATGAATAAGGGTCACAACAACGTATAAAAAAAACTGGAAAATAATTTTTTTTAAGTTAAAAATATTATAAGGTTGAAAAAACCTAGAATAAACTGGGAAACAAACCGGAGGAGCATGCCAAAAAAGAGGCCAAAAAAAAAAAAAAAAAAAAAAAAAAAAAGCAAAAGGAAAAAAAGTTTTTTTTTTCTCTATAATTTATTTATAGGTAACATAAAGAAAAAAACTGGTCATCACAGCGTAAAAAAAAATCGGTCAGCACAACGTATAAAAATTGGAGAAAATCGAGACTGGGAAAAGTATAATGGTCATCAGGAGCTTACAGGCACGTAAAAAAAATCGAAGGAGGCTGCCCTTCCGAGTATGAGGCCATTACGGCCGCCTTTAGCTGTCCTCCTCTGGTGTATAGTGTCATTTAAAGGACAAGGTTTAGGCACAACGTAAAATAAAAGAAAAAAAAAAAAAAAAAAAAAAAAAAAAAAAAATTGGGAAAAAAAAAAAAACCGGTCAGCACTCAACGTAAGAAAAATTGGAAAGAATAACCGGTGCAGCATACACATATAAAAGAAGGAAAAAAATCGGTCGGCATAAATCCGAAAAAAAATCGAAAAAAACGAAGAAAGAAAAAAAAAAAAAAAAAAAAATCGGTCAGCAGAACGTAAAAACAAAAAAGAAACTGGAGTGCAATGAAACCTGGTGTCAGTCAACACGTAAAAGAATTCGGAATCGGAGAGCTGCGAAGAGTGAGGGCCATTAAACGGCTCACCTTTAGGTGTCCTACGTCTTGATAGCGGTCATTGATTGAGTAACAAACGGGTGCCCACGCACATATGCGTAAAAAAACCCCGGGAAAAAAAAAAAAAAAAAAAAAAAAAAAAAATAAAAAAATAACCTAGAAAAAAACATGGAAAAAAAAATAAAAAAAAAAAAAAAAAAAAAAAACAAAAAAACTGGTAAAAACCAGTCAGCATAAGCGTATAAAAAAAGAAAGAGAAGTGAACGGTCAGCACAACCCAAAAAAAATGGAAAAATAAAAATTGTGAATAATATTTTTGCTACCAAAAAAGAATAGATTTGGTCAGTGCACAACGTATGAAAAAAAATGGAAGAAAAGTAAATTGAAAAAAAAAAAACGGTCAGCACAAGTAAAAAAAAATCGGAAGGAGCCTTCCGAAGATGAGGCATTACGGCCCGCCTTTAAATGTCCTCCTCGGAATATCGTCATTTAAAAAAAAAAAAAAAAAAAAAAAAAAAAAAAAAAAAAAAAAAAAAAAAAAAGATGAGGCCATTACGGGCTCGCCTTAAGTAAGGTGTCCTCCACTAGGTATGCGTCATTTAAAGAAAGAAAAAAAAAAAAAAAAAAACGTGAAAAAAAATGAAAAAAACCTGGTCAGTCACAACCTAAAAAAAATTTGTAAAAAAACGGTCCAGCACAACGTAAACAAAAAAGACTGGAAAAAAACCGGTATTCGTGAATAAACGTATATATGAATAAGGAAAATAATGTAACATTAAATTCAAGACAAAAAAAAAAAAAAAAACGAAAAAATGGAAAAAAACCCGGTCAGGCAAAACGTAAAAAACCGGTCAGCACATTTATTCGTAAAAAACAAAAAACTGGAAAAGAAAAAAAAAAAAAAAAAATAAGGGAAAAAACCGGTCAGACAACATAAAAAAACATCGGAGAGCCTCCGAAGAATTGAGTATTGCCATTGAACGGCTCGCCTTATGAGTGTCTGTCCTCTTGATCAAGCGTCATTTAATAACAATGGGGTCAGCACAAGCAAGAAAAAACTGAAAAAAAAAAAAAAAAAAAAAAAAAAAAAAAAAAAAAATGAAAAAAACTGAATAAAAAAAAAGAGTGATGCATGAATATGTAAAAAGAAAGTGGTAAAAATATATACAAAAAAAAAAAAACGGTAAAAAAAAACCGGTGTCAGCACAGCTCAACGTAAAAAAAATGGAAAAATTATACTTGGAAAAAAATGGAGCACAACGTAAAAAAAAAGATCGGAGGAGTCCTTCCGTAGATGAGGCCATTACGGGCTCGCCTTTAGGTGTCCTCCTCTGGATAGGGTCATTTAAAGAACAAGGGGTCAGCACAACGTAAAAATCAAAAAAAAAAAAAAAAAAAAAAAAAAAAAAACGTAAAAAAACTGGAAAAAATACCGGTCAGTGATGCGTTCACAACTTGAAAAAAAGACTGGAAAAAATAGGTCAGCATTGAAAATGAGATAGGAAAAAATAAGAAAGAAACTGGTCGCCACGTAAAAAAAGAACGAGGTTCAGTACGACGTAAAAAAATCGGGAAAAAAATCTTAGGAGCCTGCCGGAGATGTTGCCATTACGGCTCGCCTTTACAGGGTTGTCCTCCTGCTGGGGATGAGGCTTCATGTTGAAAGACCAAGGTGTAGGCACACGTAAAAAAGAAAATGGAGAAAACCGGTCAGGGCGTGGCATGCCCAACCTAGTAAAAGAAAGTGACTGGAAAAAGAAAGCCGGCTCAGCGTCCAACGCTAAGAAAAAGTCTGGAAAAAAAACATATGAAAAAAAAAAAAAAATAAGAAAAGGAAAAAGTGAAAAAAAAAAAAAAAAAAAAAAAAAATGGAAAATACCGGTCAGCATAACGTATAAAAAGAAACTGTCAGCACAACGTACAAAAAAAGAAAACTGGAGAAAAAAAACTGGGGTCAGCACTAATGTAGAAGAAAAAAATCGGAGGATTCCTGGCGAAGATGAGGCCATTACGGCTCACCTTTTAGGTTGGTCCTCCTCCTTGTAATAGCGTCATTTAAGAGAACAAGGGGTGCAGCAACAACGTAAAAAAGACTTGGATAAAAAACCAGTCAGGCCACAACTAAAAATACGACCTAGAAAATAACTCGTTGGAAAAAAGACCGGGTAGCTATCGGCACAGTTGTCTTGACTGTAAGGAAGAGACTGCTAATAAACCATTCAGCATAGAGTATAGAAAAAAAGGAAAAACCGGTAGGCACAACCCAAAAAAGAAATTGGTGTGGGGAAAAGAAAGCTGGTCCAGCTGCAGAGACGTAAAGAAAAATTATCGGCGGCGCTCAGGCGACACGTAGATAAAAGGAAAAGTTGGGAAAAAGTCCGACTGGCAGAAAAAAATGGTCAGTACACGACGTAAAGACGAGTCGGTTAGGAGCCTCCGAAGATGAGGCCATTAAAGCACGCCTTTATGTGTCCTCCACTGGATGCAGTTCATGGCTTAAAGAACGAGGGTTAGGACAACGTAAAAAAAAGGGAAAAAGAAAAAAAAAAAAAAAAACCGAAAAAAATAATCTGGACCAAGAACGAAGGCCGGGGTGCAGGCACGATGGCCGATGTGTGTCACGGTAAAAAGAAATTGGAGAAAAAACGGTCAGTGTGGCTATAACTAATCATAAACAGGTAGGAAAGAAGAAGTCGGTGGTTGTGTGCAAAGATCCCGCGCCACAAAAAATCGAGAAAAAACCCAGTCAGCGGATAAGCGTTCGATAATAGAGAATGGCGGCTTTGGGACGGTCGTAGGAGACGCATGCTAGAGAGTCCGCACGAGCACAAGTTAAAAACTCAAAATGAATATTTTTTTTTTAAATTATAATTCAGAAAATCGTTAAAAAAAATCGTGAGGAGCCTTGCCGAAGATGAGGCCATTACGGCTCACCTTTGGTGTCCTCCTCTTGATAGCGTCATTTAAGAAAGCAACGGGGCTCAGCACAACGTAAAAAAACTGGAAAAAGAAAAAAAAAAAAAAAAAAAAACCTTAAAAAAAACCTAGAAGAAAAACTGGAAAAAAAGTTGTTTGACACACTTCAATTTAAAAAAAAAAAAAAAAAAAAAAAAAAAAAAAAAATAAAACAAAAGAACAAGAAACAAAAAAAAAAAAAAAAAAAAAAAAAAAAATTGGAAAGAAACTGGTCAGCATCACGATCCGTAGAAAATGTGGGGTCAGCACAATGCGTAGAAAAACAAAAAACTGGAAAAATAAAATTGAAAAAAACACGGTGCAGCAGCAGAACGTAAAAAAAATCCGAGGAGGAGCCTTCCGAAGGTGGAGGCCATTACGGCACGTCCTTTAGGTGTCCTTCTCTGTATAGCGTCATTTAAAAGATCGTAAGGTCGAGCTACAACTATAAAAAGAAAAAATCGTAGAAGCGTGCCGAGAGTATTGAGGCCATTTACGGCCGCCTGTAAAGCGTGTCCTCGCACTAGGTAAGGCTGTGCGATTTGAAAGAACCAGCGGGTAAGCGCACGAAGCGTAGAAAAAAAAATGAAAAAAAACTGGTCAGGACAACCTACAAAAGAATGTTGTAAAAACGGTCGAGATCACAAACGTAAAAAAAAAACTGGAAAAAAACCGGGAAAAAAAAAAAAAAAAAAACTAAGGAAAAAAATCGGGAGTTCGGCCGCTTCGTGGCGTGGGCCGGGTCAGCGGCGCTCGACTTCGTTTTACGTTTCGGGGTTAATAGGAACTTGTTGTCCGTGCTGGCCGGTCGGAGAAACAATCCAAAAAAATGGAAAAAATATATTTTTAATGGTTTAAAATTGGTAAAAAAAACCGGTCAGCAAGGCGTTGTAAATAAACAAAAAAACTGGATAAAAAAAACTCGGTCAGCATAACGTAATAAAAAAAACCAAGAAAAAAAAAAAAAAAAAAAAAACGGAGGAGCTTGTCGAGGATGAGGCCATTCGGCTCGCCTTTAGGGTGTCCTCCTCAGGATAAAGTCATTTAAAAAAAAAAAAAAAAAAAAAAAAAAAAAAACAAAAAAAACGAAAAAAAACAAAAAAAAAAAAAAAAAAAAAAAAAAAAAAAAAGAAAGAAACTGAAAAAAAAAAAAAAAAAAAAAAAAAAAAAAAAAAATGGAAAAAACTGGTCAGCGTTCGGGCCTGCTTAACGTAAAGAAAAATAACCGGTCAGCTAACGTAAAAAAATGGAGTAAAATAAAGAACTGTGAATAAAGAATGGTCAAGCACATACGTAAATAAAAAAGTCGGGGAGGCCTTCCGGAGATGAAGGTCATGTAACGGCTACGCTCTTTAAGGTGTCCTCGCTCTGGACGAGAATTAAAGAACAAGGGTCAGGCACAACGTAAAAAAAATGGAAAGAGCCGGTCAGGTACACAACCTAAAAAATAACTGGAAAAAAAAAAAAAAAAAAAAACTTGAAAAAAAAACTAGGAAAAAATAGTACGCATAACGAATAATAAAAAAGCAAAAAAAAAAAAAAAAAAAAAATAAAAAACCGGTAAGCACAAAAAAAAAAAACGGGATGAGCCTGCCGAAGGGGAGGCCATTACGGCTCGCCTTTAGTGTCCTCCTCAGGATAACTTCATTGGAACAGAAACAAGGGTTAGCACAACGTGAAAAAAGGAATGGAGAGAAAAAGCATGCAAAAAAAAAAAAAAAAACTGGAAACAAAAGTTTTTTTTTTTTATATATAATGTAAAAAAATGTGGAAAAAACCGGTCAGCTACGACGATATAAAAGGAAAAAAATCAAAAAAAAAAAAATCCAGAAAAAAATGGAAACAAACCGGTCAGCAAAACGTAATAAAACCTGTCAGCTCAACGTAAAAAAAACTTGGAAAAGAAACTGGTCAGCACTATGGTAATAAAAGACATCGGAGGATCCTGCGAAGATAGCGCCATTATCGGGTCACCCTTCTATGTGCTCCGTCGCTCTTGAAGCGTAAATTTAAAGAACAAGGGCGGTGCAGCGACAGCAGCGTCTAAAAATTCTGAAACTGGAAAAAAAACGCCAGTCCAGCACAGTTAGCCTAAAAAACCTAGAAAAAACTGGAAAAAAACCCGGTCAGCAAAAAAAAAAAAAAAAATTAAAAAAAACTGCAAAAAACAC
>QBTX01000777.1:0-62294 GCA_003063285.2 Arachis monticola | reverse complement strand
AGCTTTCAAGATTGGTTATTTCAGATACATTAATTGAGGATGTCCCACATGGACTGGGAATGCTGGCCAAGTTGAGATGGCTTGATCTATCTAATAATAGAAAACTTGTTTGTGTACCATGGCCTGTGATATCTGGTTTGACTAATGTGCAATACCTTAATCTCCAAGGAACATCTATAACAGGACACATTGTGCAAGGGGTGATAAATAAGTTGGAATATTTTCAAGGCTCCTTTCAGGTTGCTAAGAACTTGGCCGATTTCATGGAAAATACCCTCAACAGAGATGGTGGACTTAAATATTATGATATAGATTTCCGATCTTCTTGTATGCTTTGGAAACTTGACATTTTGGGAGGGAAAAGGAAGCGCATAACTGTGGGAGATTTCGAAGGATTTGAAGTTTTGTTGCCAAGTGACCTTCAGGAATTGAATATAAGAAATAATAAACAGTTGGGTGGAGATCTATGTGAATGTGGCGCTTTGTCATTGAAAGCTCCTTCGTTGAAGAAGATTGATGTGAGTTATTGTCCGAAATTAGAGAGATTGTGTTGTTTGTCTGGTCCCTGTTTCTTCTGCCAACATCTTCAAAACCTTCAATCTTTGGTTCTATATGACTTGGAAAGACTAGACACCATCTGGAGGGAAGATGATGAATTCATAGGCTTGCCCAACTTGAGTGAATTGAAGATCCAACATTGCAATAGAATGGAAAGGTTAATGAGAGCTACATCTCTTGCAAAACTCCCAAAACTAGAGAGAATACAAGTTGATTATTGTAAGTCAATCAAAGAGATATTTACAATGGGGACTGCCACAATAATTACTCTCCCCAACTCATTCAGGGAGTTATGTTTATGGGGACTGCCACAATTGGGGTGTGTGTGTGACACGGACAGCATTATAGTCTCTAACTACCCTCCAGAAGTTACGGTTTTCTTGTGTCCAGAACTAAGAAGTCCCATCTTTGATACAAGCCATCTATAGGATAATTATTTTTATGCTAGTTCTATATATAGCGTGTAATATTTATCACTTGATAGAAGTTCTTATTCAATATATTTGTTACTCTCATGTTGAATGTTATATTTATAAGCCTTTCTCAATTCTATCAATCACTACTCATATGTTCTTAAACATAAGTATTGAAATATCTTTCTATCTATTATCTACGATGGTGAATAAGTAAAAGCTTCAAGATTATGAATATATGCGATGCTTTCGTACCAATCATTACCCTTTTGCTAAGGAATTTGGAAAAACTAGTTCAAATGATTATATAGGTTATAGAATTTTTATTATCACCTCTCTTGATGTAAAGCTTATTTTCCTTTCCTACCCATTCATTCCTCAATGTTCATCAATTATCTTGTCAATGTGTGCTCAACTACCATAATAAGGTTGTTAAAATCATTTCCTCAAAGGTATCACAGCTAATTTCCTATTTTCAACATAGCATGTTCTTTGAATGTTGTATGTCACCTTCAACGCGTGTTCATATTTCATTCCCTAGTTTATGATCTTATTCTTATTTCTTACAAACGTAAAAAAAAAAAAAAAACATATTCCAAAACGAAATTAATCATTCGTTTGTTTACTCTTTTTTTTTTGGTATTGAATCGTTTTGTTTACTTATCATGAGAATAAGAATAAAGGAGAAAAGATGAATCTACTTGTTTTTGAATTTCAATGGTAATTCTTTCTGCCTTTGGGCCAAATTAAGAAGCCCAAAAAAAAACTGAAAAAAACTCATTTTCCATGTTTGTATCTCTTTGAAATTGGAATGTGTTACTGGTTAATATATTTTGAAAAAAAGTGGATATCAAACAAAATAAATTCAAATAGATGCAATTTGGAATTTTGGATGGTATAATTACAGAGTCTATCTATAATCCAAACCTATTCTAAGTTGTGCATGGCATTATTTTATTAATAATGCATGTCTTTATATTGTATTGGTATCAATTTAAAATTTGATTAAATATGATTCACGAAAACAAAAAGAAAAGTCCGCTCAAAATTTTTGGCAACCGTTTCGAAACTACCTGGAAATTAGAGGATCAATTAACATTTGTAATATATGATAAGTACAATGCAAATTTGATGAATTCAATTTATTCTTCTCACTTTATTTTGAAAACGTGTTTTAGAATATATTATTGCTGGAGGAGAAATTTTTGTGAATCTTAATTGAGATTATAATTCTCAATTTTAAAAAATAATAAATAAAGAATAATAAACATGAGGTAATTTTAAAAGATTTAATATGATATAAAATTTTAACTATAATAAATTACACATATTTAAAGATAGGGAGATGCTCTCATAAAGACGTATAAAAGGTTTTTTTTAAAGACACTTATGTGCCGTATTATTATTGGACGTATTAATAAATCGGTTATTTTTTAATTTTTTAACAAATTAAAATAAAATCGATTTTTTTACAACAAGAACAATAAATTTAATTGTTATCAGATCCGGTCGAACCGACCAATTTATATAACTCACTAAATCATGTTTTTTTTGTTTTTTTAAAACAAAAATCAGGAATATATTTATCTTTTTATCAAAAAATTTAAATATGATTCAGTTTAGATTGTGTACATGATCAAATCGGGTCTAATAATTATAGTACGAATAATTGGATTTATTATTGTTGCTATAATAAACTGATTTTGTTCTAATTTATTAAAAAATAAATTATTAATCAGTTAATAAAGATATCCAATAATATTATGACACATATAAACATCTTAAAAAAAATATTTTTAGTGTCTCTATCGAAGTGATCTCCTTAAGGATATTAATACCAGCGTTTTATATTTTTCGTATTATACCAGCGTTTTATATTTTTCGTATTATACCTTTTTTTATTTATTATTTTACAATAATTTGGATTTTTTTGCATTTGCGCAAATTTCACGTTACTGCAAAGTCTTGGTCTCGGCCATTTACAAATTAAAAATTAAAATACAAGAGAACTTCCTCTACTTTACTCACAAGTCACAAAGCAAGACTCGGTTCTGATCTCCGAAAAGGGTTTCTGCAGTGTCAAGGGTATGTATGTGATTGTTCTCTTTGTTTATCGTATATCATAGATCTCTGGTAAAATTGAAACTAGCAAGCATAGCATAGCATTTTGACGAACTTTTAAAGTTGAATTGTTTGTTTGGTTTAGGAAAATTGATTATGGGTAGACCGAAAAATCCCATCTGGAATGAAGTTACTATAATAGGAGAGAGTGAGAGAGAGAGAAAATGGTTGTGCAATCGCTGTGGCAAGATATATGCAGGAGGCGCTACAAGAATTAATGAGCATCTGGGAAATACAAAAGGGAAGGGGAATATCACTTTATGCCCTCGTCGTCACGATCTACTTGCTAATGAAGGAGTAAACAATTCTATGTTGCCTGGTTCAAGTAATCAAGTGGAAGCTCCAAATGAATTCGGTTTAAACAATGGTGTGTTGCCTGCTTCAAGTAATCAATTGGAAGATTCAAATGGATTGGATTCATTAACAGGTACACAAATATTCTCTATCATTATTATGATTGCTTCTTGTGTATTACACATGTGCTTATGTCATAATAAAGACTTAGTAAGTCCACTTTTTAAGGCAAAATAGATTCCCCTAGAGTTCATTTTTACATTTATTGCGGGCTAAACTACTGATTCTATACTCTCGAATGTTGGATATGCTGATTTTTGGATACGCGACAAGAACAATCTTATGACGACAAAAAAAAAATCCATCAAAATGTTATAAAATACGACAAACGTAACCAACAATAATAATTTTTTTGTATAAGCTACAAATAATTTTTGTACTTTACAAATTGCATATTTATTTATTTGATCTAAAATTTTATAAAAATATTTACATAATTATTTAAAAAATTCGACCCTTAAATTTTTTTTATTTATTAAGAATAAAATTATCTTATTTTTTAATTATACTTATGAAAAATTATATCAAAATTTAATTTTTAAAATATTTTTTATTTTAATATTAAATATTTTTGTCATATTTTAAAACAGGACAATTTTGATAGATTACCGTTTATTATTAACTAAAATACAAATACTAGTAGTAAAATCCTCCGTGTGTTTTGATATATTTGTCCTAAAAAAAAATATGTTTCAAAATAATTGTCGACTATGAACGTGAGCTAATTTAAGTTGGTAAGTGATTTGGTATTTGCTTAAACAAGGGTTTGAACTTGCGGATCCTATGAATTCCTACCATGAAAAGGCTGAAGGTCATCGTAATATGATATCTGCTTGCTTTGACGGTCCAATAGATCAAAATGATGTGGCCGGACCCAGCAATATGGTGGAAGGTACGCTACCTCCCTTGTTCTGGCTACCAAGAACTTATAATAGTCATCACGTGTTTGCTCCTTTCAATTATTATTTTCAAATAAACAGGTTTGCCACATTCAGATGAGGTTCTGGAAGGTGGTAGCAGTGGTTTTGAAACTGACATTGAAGATGAGGTTCTGGAAAGTGGTAGCAGTGGTTTTGAAACTGACATTGAAGATGAGGTTCTGGAAGAACTACGTGAATTGGTTGATGAATTAACCGGCTGGGAAGAAGAAGTTAAAGAAGAACTGCAGTGGCTGGAGTATTGTGGTAAGAAGAAGCGTGAAAGGGAAGAAGCCGATGATTGGTTAAAGAAAGCGGAAGACTTTAAAAAAGAAGCTCGTGGCATAATTGACTCGTTCCCTCGGGATGCTTTGCAAGACCTTCAAATGAAAACAGATAACTTACGCTGCAGATTGAACTTGCTGGAGAATGCGACACCTGTCTGCTGTGATGATGATATTCATATGGACGCATATTTCACAAAGATGCGAAAACTTCTAAGGAATGACAATGTCTTCTTCATCAGTGTATGTGGAATGGGAGGAGTGGGAAAAACGTGGCTAGTAACTCACTTTAGGAATCAAATAAGACGGAATAAGAGTTTTAATTTTGAGAATGTATTTTGGGTCACAGTATCCCAAGATTTTAGCATTCTTAAATTGCAAAACTCCATTGCCAAAAGGATAGGTGAAAAGCTTGATGATGATGATGAGATAACCGACAGGGCAGAAATTCTGTCATCTGCACTGGAAAAGATAGATAGATCAGTGCTTATCTTGGATGATGTTTGGAATTATATTGATCTGCAGAAGATAGGAATTCCGCTCAGAATAAATGGGATCAAATTGATTCTAACAAGTCGTCTGAAACATGTGTTCAGACAAATGGATTGCCCGACAAGTAATGTAATAGAAATGGAACCTTTATCGGTGGAAGAACAAGAATGGGAATTATTTTTGCTAAACCTAGGATGTGATGGAAGGCCTGCAAGCCTTTCCGGTGAAGTGGAAAATACTGTAAAATCTGTTGTAAAGATGTGTGAGGGCTTGCCACTTGGAATTACCGTGATGGCAAGATTGATGAAAGGGGTAAATGATGACATCAATATATGGAAACATGCACTAAGCAAACTTGAAGATTCATCAATGGGAGAAGACATGGAAGAAGAGGTTATAAAGGTATTAAAACGAAGCTATGACCAGCTGGCAGACAAGACTATTCAAAATTGTTTCTTGCAACATGCATTATACAGTGAGGTTTCAGATGAGGTGTTTATTATGAATCTCGTTGATGAAGGGTTAATACAATCAACGAGTAGTTTGGAAAAAATATTTGTCCAGGGGAAAGCAATAGTAGCTAAACTCAATAGCCATTCATTGATAGATTGTTTGTGGGATCCTGATTCCAGTGATTTGCATATGCATGGCTTATTGAGGGAGATGGCAAGTCATATTATGAAGGGAAGGTTCATGCTGAGATGTGGGAAAAGGTTAGATAATATCCCTGAGATGCAGGAGTGGGCACCACTTTTGGAGAAAGTTTCATTGATGGACAATCGTATAGAAGAAATTCCAGAAGGCACATCACCAGAGTGTCCGCAGTTGTCCACCTTGAACTTTAGTAAAAATATGATTAGATGTATTCCAGATTGTTTTTTCTACCGCATTAAAGCTCTAACTCTACTTGATTTATCCCACAATGAAGAGTTAACATCCTTGCCGAATTCGTTGTCTAGTTTGAGGTGCCTTAAATCATTGTTGCTCAAAGGTTGTCGCTCGTTGGAATCTGTGCCTCCATTGGGGAACCTGCAGGAGCTTTCAAGATTGGTTATTTCAGGGACATCAATTAAGGAAGCACCTGATGGATTGGAGGTACTGACCAAGTTGAGATGGCTTGATCTATCTTATAATATGAAACTCGTGTGTGTAGAATGGTCTGTGATATGTGGTTTGACTAACGTGCAATACCTTAATCTCGGGCAAACATCTATAACAGGAGAAGTAGAAATATTGCATGGCATGATGAGTAGGTTGAAATGTTTTGTAGGCTCTTTTCAGGTAGCTAAGAACTTGGCTGATTTTGTGGAAAATATCCTCAACAGAGATGGTGGACTCGAATATTATCAAATCGGTTTCCGATATCCGGATGTGTTTTGGGAACATGACTTTACTGGGAGGAAAAGGAAGCTCATAATTGTCCAGGATTTCGAAGGATATGAACTTTTGCTGCCAAGTGACCTTGACCAATTGGTTATAAGAAATAATAAACAGTGGAGCGGAGACTTATGTGGAGCTTTTTCATTCAAAGCTCCTTCATCACTGAGGGAGATACAAGTGAGAGATTTCCCAAAATTGGAGAGATTGTGCTGTATGTCTGGTCGCTGTTCCTTCTGCCAACATCTCCAAAACCTTCAATCTTTGGATCTATATAGATTGGAAAGACTAGACGCCATCTGGAGTGAAGAAGACGAATTCATAGGTTTGCCCAACTTGAGTCAATTGAAGATCTCGTATTGTGATACGATAGAAAGGTTGATGGGAGCTGCGGCACTTGCGAAATTCCCAAAACTAGAGGGTATAGACGTGAGTAGTTGTAAGTTAATGAAAGAGGTATTTGCAACGGGGATGAGCGAGGATGATCCTGATCACACAATTACGTTCCCCAACTCATTCAAGTACTTGTATTTATTGAACCTGCCAGAATTGGTGAGTGTGTGCGGCAGCATTATAGTCTCTGAATCCCCTCCAGTCGTTACGGCCTACTGCTGTCGACAACTAAGACAGTCCCACCTTCGGCACAAGCAATCTCCTTCAGCTTCTGAGTCTAATATTAAAATACGATATTGATTGAATGTGTAATGTCAATTAGTACCTATGAACACTACTTTAATTTGCTTTCTCCAAGATGCTATTCACTTCCATTGTCCTAACTTTTTACTTTTTCATCAAATAATCATTGCTCATTTCTTCCGCAAATACAGCTTCTGTTATTCACTCTCTGTGGGAAACGACATATTTTTCTTTTATTTTTACAGAAAAGTACTTAACCAACTGGGATTCAATCAGAACAATGGAACCTTTTGCTACATGTACATTACATCGAAACTTGAACTTATAGCCATATTTTCTCCCTTATGCACATGCACATGCACACAACGAATGTAAAATTTATACTACTGTCCTATTGAATTTTCTTTATCAGTTTTTGGCTACGTATCAATCTTCTTCTTCTAATTGTACAAAAACTATATTCTTCTGTTGCTATTATTGATGATTAATTTTCTCTTGATTATATTTGCCAAATGGGTCCATTTTGGTTGTATTTTTCTTCCCCTTTTTTTCTCCCGACCCAACTATAAAAATGTGAAATCTTTTCCGATCTCCTTCTGCATTAGTCCATACATTTATCAGATTTGAACAAGAACACTTGTTAAATGAAAGATAATAGACTATAACAAATTCTATTGATGCCGTAAAAAGAAATTTTGCATTAAAAAAGTAGTGTGAAGTTAATAATTAACTAGAAGCTAGCAAAGTAGTAGCTAAGAGTACAAATTGTAAACAAACAAAAACAACAACAAAATACAGAAATTTGAGTAGTTAACTAGCCACTTTTCTTAATAACTAAGGAAAAAAACTAGAATTACCCACTTGATTGAATTGTCAATTTACAAACTAAACCATCACTAAAGCCACCACACACACAAGCACCAAATACATAACAAAAAAAGGGTAAATCCGTAAATAAAAAGATCATCCACTCTGCACTCTCACGATCATTGTCTGAGGAAATTTGCTAATTAACTCAAAGACACAAACATCACCAACCTCTAAATTGTTCTCTCTTCTAAATCTGAGCCACCCACTTTGCAATTTGTGTTTGCGATATCTGGCCCTTCCTCTCCAAGTTTTGTAGCACACAGTCCAAGCTCTGTTACCCACAATCATACGAATCGGTCCTTCCTCCAAATGCTTCCTTGCAAACGTTGCTGGTATTGCCTACAAAAACGTTACATGTTTTCCAATGATTAATGTGGTTTGTTTCAAATGAGTGAAAGACAACATAACACAAAACAACAATCCATAAACTACTTACCACGCATCTTGACTCAACATATGATTCTTGAATTCGAATCTTGAAACTGGGATTCCTATTGCTCCCATTAACTTCAATGATCAAAATAGATTAATATGGAAAAGACATATACTAATTAAAAATGATAAATAATATGGTGAAAAAAAGTGAAAGCTTGATCCAATTTTATATTTGAACCATACAATATAATCAAATACCAAAACATTATTATATAGATAATCACAAAAGAGTCACTTAAGTTTTGCTTTGATCATGAGTATTAAAGTAAAAGATTAAGATAATAATTTCTTTTTAAGTTATGAACTAGCTCTTATTATATTTTACCTGTGTTGATCTTCTTTCTCTTGAAGTGTTCTTGAACAAACTCATAATGATGATATTCTTCATCACAATAATCTTCAGCAAAATCATCATCACCATCCTCATCATCATCATCATCATCATCATTATCATCATCATCATCATCATCATCATCATCATCATCATCATCACTCTCAGTTTCATCAACATCTTTGTTATTCTCAACATCATACTCATCAAAATTATAATATGCTACCCTTAAACCAGTGGTATCATATACTTTGACTTCAAAACTAGACCTTCCATTGTAGTCAAAAGTCAACAACCACTCATAACTCAAACCACACAACTCCACAACCTTTTCCCAACCTTGTTCCAACCAAATATTTTCTCCTCTTTTGGTCCACATCACTTTCCTCTCAACACTACCACAAGGTAATACCAACTTTATAGGGTTTGACATTCTTTTCCAATATTCATTTGCACATTTAGGAATCATCTATAACAATAAAATAAAAATAAACATAGTTAATAACTATATATGTAACCATTCACATACATAGGAGATAATTAATTGGAATCTATTTCTTATCAGTTATGCATATGTAACTTCAGAATGTTTAAAGTATCATGTTTAAGAAATTTTAAAACATGAATTTGCACATAATAACAACAATTATAATTAAATCAACATAATATTCAAGCTTATAAAAGTGCAATTAACATTAACAATATTTAAATAAAAAAAAGAATAGAAATTACCAGCTTTTGGTAAAACTTGTTGTGAGCAAGAATCTGAAAGAAACATATTTGATGATGAGGAGGCATTATCTCAGAATCCTTCATAGGATATATTTTGACTTCAAAGCAAGACCATCCTTTATAATCAAAAGTCAAAAACTGTGAATATTCTAAGCCAAAATCCTTCACAACTTGTTCCCAACCTTCTTCCAACCAAATTTCACCTTCATTCTTTTGAATCCAATATACTCTTTGTTTAAGAGTGTTTGGTAGCTTTAACACTATAGGATTTGATACTCCTCTCCAATATTCTTTCACAAAAAGTTTAGGAATTTTCTGTAAACAAAGCAAGCATGTAAATAATAACTAATTAATATTATCTATATATTATGAAAAGAAAGAAAAAAAAAACTTACCAACTCATGCTTAAAGCTTTGAACAAGAACTTTAAAGAAACCTCTTTCATGTAAAGGCATTGTGAGTAGTTAAAAAGAAGAAGTAAAAGAAGCTAGATTGAAGAAGAAGAAGAATAAGAAGATCCACAAGATGAAGAAGAAGATCCAAATCTTCTTTTCTCTTTGCTTTAATTTTCTCTCATTCTTTTTTTGCTTTATAACTACTTAGCATTCTGAAGTATATATAAAATTCTGGTAATAGAAGGTTGGTTATATATTTCATGCATAATATAAATAAATAAATACTATAAAATCAATTAATTAATAAACAAAAATTTACATGAGATCCGATTCTGTTGTACTATCTTATCTGATCTTCTGTGCCCTTTCCATTTTAGGGTTATCTTGTTTTTTTTCAATCTTTGAATTTTTCCTTTTTCTTTGTTGGTGTATATAATGTTATTATTGTACTACTCTGCACCTGTAACCACCCTAAATAACACACTACATGCATGCTATGTATTCAAAACAAAAAAGAAGACGAGCCAACTAGTGTGATGAGTTTGTTGAGAAATTAATCAATTATTCAAATAAATTAATAGTTCTGTCTCATTCTGAAATTAAATACTTGGCTTTTATGATCGGTGTCTGTGGACACTGTACAATGTAACTACTGAGTACTAACAGTACTACTCTTTTTTCCCTCACTATCTAAATCTAGCTAAGTTGCACTAAGTTTAGGTTAACCTTCGCTTAATAATTATTAATTAGAGCACAAGATATTATATCATATCATATCATGGAAAATAAAATGGGTTGTTTGATCTATCTCTTATTATCTTTGAGATTTGATTTAAACTCACAAGATTATACATATCATATACAACCAGCTTATTAATTTTTACTAAGACTTTTTTCGTCCCTTATTTATTTATATGAATATTTGTTAAAATCTCTTTCATGTTAGAAAACGGAATTTGCGAATAAAACCAAAAAATTTATACAATTGACACAAATAAATATCAAATATTTTATTAAAAAAAATATACTATTGGATAATCACTTTATCCTAACTAAATTTCTGACACAGAAATACAAAATAATAATTTATTATACTCTTGCCAAAATCAAATCTTAACATACATCTAAAATATTAAATTATATAGTACAAATATTCAATCTAAAATATAAAAAAAAGTATCAAATATATAAAATTAATATTTTTTTAACTAAAAGAGTGGCAAACGATTTAGCATACAAAATAAATATACAAATACAACACATAAAAAAATAACAATTTTTTCTCAAAACTTACTACATTTAATTTTAACTTTTATCATCATATCAAACTAAGCCAATTAAACCACCTATTTATATTTTCAAAAAAACACCATTAATATGATAATACAAATTGTATACAAATTGGATAATAGAAATTGTATATTGTTGACCATAAGTATTAGTCAAATCTTTCATATATATATATATATATATATATATATGTGTGTGTGTGAAATGTATGTGTGAGTAGACATTAACAACTTAATTTCATAATTATTCTAAAATTTTTTTAACAATTTAAAAATTGATTTTGATTTTGATTTTCTCACATTTCAGTTCCCACCTATTATAATTAATAAACAATATTTTTTACCGTAAAAAGTAAAATAAAATGCAGGTGGTGTTTGGCATTTGGCTGTCAAGTTTCCAAAGTAACCAATTGAATGAGAAAGTGACAACCTCACAAGTCACAACAAAGGAGTGAAGCTTTCTCCCTTCTTTAATAATTTTCTTCCTTGATTTTTTAGTACAGAATCTGTTGTCTTTTTTGGTCTTTTATTTATTTATTCTCATTTCTTTCTTTCTACAGAACTTTACAATAAAGACTATGAATATTTGCATTGATATCTTATATAAAGACTTTACACTATTACATTACTTGCTTCTCACTACTACCTAGCTCTCTCTCTCTTCCATCTTCATTCTCTCTCCAACTTGAGGTATGCTCTAATCTTAATATAATCTTAAAAAAAAAAGAAAAATAGAAAATATACATTTTATACCTAGTTGTGTTTTTATTCACTCTCTATTTTTTCCCTTTATTTTAGACAGAGAAGAAATGGCTTTTGTGTACTTGTTGCTGGGATTTTCATGAAATTAGAAAAGAAACAAAACACATGTACATCTAACTAATAGTAAAAAATGGGTTACTATGTTACAAGACTCAAATATATTTTTTTGTTTGTTTCTTTGTCAAAATATATAATATTCAAGAACTAATTAATTATATGTTCACTGATTTTTATTACTGTTGCATTTTATTTATTTAGTAAAAACTAAAAAGTGTGTTATATCTATATAGATTCAATTTTCATCTATGGCTTTTAATCAACAAGGGGAACCCACTAATAGTGTTGTTAGTTTCTTCAAGATCATTTGTCGTTGGCATATTCGAGATGAGAAGATTGTAAGTTCTTATAATTTCTTTTATTTAATTATATTATTATCATATATAATATATCTCTTGTTAGTTACTCATTTTTTCTTTACCTATTTTTTTTATAACCAAATTCAATTCAACTTTCTCTTCTTTCTTTTTTTCCTTTTTATAGTCGTTCATGCTAAACTTTTAAGAAAAAATTGTGAACTATTACTACTTACTATTTAATAAATATATGGTGCATTATTTATGCTTATCTTCAAAGATTTTTTGTTATTATGATATATATTCAATGACATTTAATTTGAACGAATAGAGTAAAAAAAAAAGTGATAAACTTATTGCTTATAAGAAAAAGCTAAGGGAATTTTATTATGACTGTGCTTAAAGTTGTTTCTTTGAAAAAAAGTTAATAATTTAAGTTTTCCATGTTTAACATTTATCCAATATAAATATGAGTAGTTATTTAATTATTAATTATTAATTATCCCAAAAAAAATTTGCTTGTCCCTCTAAACATTTTTCATTCTCAAGATTGAGAATTTTCATGATTTAACATTTATCCGATATAAATATTAGTTACTTATCATTAATTATTAATTACTAGTTACTACACCATTAAATTGAATTCAATAATCATGTGAAGTAAATATCTTTAACAATTAACTCCTAGCTATAAACTCTATGTAATTTGTTTTGGAACAAACAAATTCAATTTATAGAAATATATATTATCAATAATTAAGAATGGTTAATTATGTTGTTCTTCAATAATTGACAGAAGCTTCCAACGGAATTCACAAACAAATYTGGATTGAAACTCCCAAATCCGGTGATTCTGAAAGTTGTAAATGGCAACCAAAAGAAAGTGCATTGGACCAATATTAATGGTTCCATTTGGTTTATTGGGAAGGAATGGAAAGAGTTTCTTGAGCACTACTCTGTCTCCCATGGCCACCTTTTGTTGTTCAAATATTGTCCTGATGCTTCATATTTTAGGGTTCAAATATTTGATAACACTACTCTTGAAATTGATTACCCTTCCCCTGAACTCAATTATGCTGATTATGATGATGATGATTTTGATTTTGATGATGATGGTGATGGTGATGGTGATGATGATGTTATGAAGGTTCACTATGATCAATATCAATTCAAAGGTATATTACTAATATTATATATGATTTTCAATTCATATCTTTTATGTCAAACTATAATTTTATTTTATATTTTATGGTTTTAAAAATTTTTAATCTTTTTAAAATATATGTTTTTTCATTTTTGTTCTTAGTTTGTTTAGTTAAATATTGACATGATTTAAAATAAATTTTTTAAATATTTATAGACCAAATTATATCAAAATAAAAAATCATATATTTTTAATGCAATATAAATAAAAGCATATATTTAAGTTTATATTTTAATTTTTATTACCAATGCCCTTTCACTAATCTARTAATATGTAGAGAAAAATAAGAGTATTGCTGATGCTATAAAGAGTAGAGACAGACAAGAGAGACAAGATGGCAACCCCAATTTTGAAGTTGTCATGAGGGATTCATATATCAATGGAGGAAGATGCATGGTAAGTAATTAAGATAATTAATAATATAGTCACATTATTAAAAAAAATCAATTATGAAATTGTAACTCTTAACACTATTAATACATTGAAATTAATATTTTTTAAAGTATATATACTACTGCCATACTAACATATCACTATTAATTTTTTTTTTTTTTTGGTTGGGAATAATAATAATTTAGGCCATACCATCTAATTTTGCAAGGAAGTACATGAAGGAAGGAGGGTACCTACTAAGAGTGGAGGATGGGAGGGCATGGAAAGTGATGTTTAAGACTTGGAGTGGAGATGGAGTCCCTTACAAGAAGTACAAATTGCAAAAGGGTTGGGCCAAGTTTAGCCAAGGAAACAAGTTACAAAAGGATGATGTTTGTGTCTTTGAGCTTCTTTACAACAACAATTCTAATGGTAGCTCCACTACCATACCAACCTTCAATGTTCTAATTCACCGGAACCACATTGGTAGCAGCTATTCACCATGATGATGCCCTAAGCTAGTTTATTGTCTATATTGGGTTGTGTGTTATATATGACTTATTATGATGCTACTATTATTATAGTTTGCTGGTTTTGTTTTGTTTTGCTTTGATAATACTATATTATGTTATGTTTAAGTTATTAATTGTAGTCAACTTAATTATATATATAACATATTAGCTTTGTATTAATAAGCATGTTAGTAATATATAATTATATACAATGTGTATATATTAATTACCATAAATATCTATAGGAATAGCTAAGTAGGTAGGTATTGCCAAAGAAGGAAAAAAACAAGCAAAAGAAGCTAGCAGCAAAAGAGTAAAAGGTTTTAATAAAAAAAGATCATATAAACTGACAAATGGAAACAATGGTGCAGAAGATACTATTATGGTACAAGAGAATCGGATCATGTACTAATGTTGGAGGATATGAAAGAACTAAAAAAAGGAAGAAATAAAGAAAGGAGAGGACATTGGGAAAGAGGACTACTACTAATATCAATTCAATGCTATTTAGTTATCAATATCAATTTATACATTGCAACACATACATTTTTCCAAGGGAGACATGATGCATAACATATAATACGGTCCCACCACAAATAATGCCGTGTCAGTTTTTAACAGATTTTTTTTGTGTTATTAGTAATGTTTGTTTTTTAGCTAAATGATAATAAATTAATAATGTGATGAGATGAAAAGGACATGAAATCCATCCTGTTATTGTTAATGTAATTAGTATTATTATTATTAGCGTATTAATTTTTTTATATAAAGTATATTTTTTGTTTGGAACTATTCTTTTAACCAACAATTTTAATAAAATAGTGGATGAACAAAAATTAACAATTTAAATTGTTACGGTAAAAAGAGCAAGATAAATTTAAAAGAGAATACAATATTAACTTATCATTAATTAAAAATTAATTTAGTCACCAAAAATAAAAAATTAATTCTCATTATTTTTCTATAAAAAATTATTCTTATAATTTACCCTAAAGTTTAAAATGTAATAATATCCGAAGTAAATTAAGTTTGGTTGGTTTAGTAGTTAGCTAATTAATCTACTTAAATAAATGTCAGGAGTTCGAATTCGACCTTGTGCATGCAATAACTCATTAGTAAACATGAAATTCTTATATAGAACTTCGATCTGCGACGGGTAGGGTTGGAAGTGAGTCAAGCCAGCTCATGAGCCAGTTTGAGCTCGACTCATTAATAGCTCGATAAGCTAAGCTTGTGAGCTGGTGAGCCAAGCTTGAGCTTGGAATTGAGCTCATAAATTAAATGAACCGAGCTTGAACTTGGATAAGCTCAGCTCATTAGCTCGTGAGCTGACTCGATTATATATATAATTAATACACATATCCTATATGCATCTAGTCTATACTTTTAATATTATATATATACATATGAAATAGTAATATATAATTATATATATTAATGATATTAATTATTTAAAATTTTATATTTATTTATTACATATAATTTTGATGTAGGACATAAATAAAAAATTTATATTTATTGATAGATAAATAATATATAAAATTGCTCTTTTCAAATATTTTTTAAAATATATAAGTTATAATTTATTGATATAAAATTATAGATTATGTATTTATGTTTCTATTATTTGAGCCAGCTCGTGAGCTTTTGGTGAGTCGAGCTTGAACTTAAGAAATATGCTCGATTGTTAATGAGTCGAGCCGTGAGCCAAGCTCAATTTTGGTGAGCCGAATTTGAGCTTGGTCTAGCTCGACTCAACTCGACTCACTTCCAGCCCTAGCGACGGGTTAGAAATACCGTGGACAAAAAATTACTTGTGAAGCAAAATCTACTTAAATCATTAATTATTATAACAATTAATAAATACTAAATAAGATAAATTTTGAGTGTTTTTGACTAACTTCTTTTAGTTACTAAATATTTTCCTATAAAAAATTCCTCTCTTATTCTTCTATCTTGTTTTTTGGTGTAATACAATCCAACTGCAGTTAGAAACTTTTAAATTCAAACCAATGTAAATTACATATTTCATTCTATTTAATTTAAATTAAAAATTGATTAAAATCGCACTAATTTAAATTTAATTAAATTTTATTTTTTGGCAAATCATATGAATTTGATCGAAATTCGAATTTACATACTTGTTAAAACCGATCAAATTCAAACCGATCAAATTCAATTCAAATGACACAATATATTATAATATTATTATTTTATTATTATATTTAAAATTTTACATATAATATATTCAATTTATTATATTTTTATATTATTTATATATTATTATTATTTAATAAATATTATATAAATTTAAAATAATTTTTTTTAACTAACATATAATTTTATTTTTATTATTATGTAATTATTAGCTTTTTAAAATATTATTAAAAGTTGTTATATATATTTATTTTTTTATTTAAAAAACACAAATCTAATTCAATCTAAAACAGCTTGAAATGAGATCGAATTTTCTCTAAAAAATTATTCTATCCAAATCAAACCACGAATATACTAATTACTAACTGCAGTGGTGCTTGAGTGAAATACACTTGTACTTATGCAGAACCTAACAACCTCATTTTTTTTCTATTACGTCTTTCTTTTTTTGTGCGAGACTTGTTAATAATTCCCTTTATAATTATAGGCTACTTTGAGCTAATTTTGTGTTGTTTTTCAATTTATTTTTTCGTTCTAATAATTAGTGCCAAATTATACAAAAATATGGATTTTATTTAAACTCTATTTTCTTAATTTGAAGCGTTATAAATATTGCAAGTTGTCCTTACTCCTTACGACAAAAGGCTACAATGCCATGGGAGGAAATTTATAAAGGAAGCAACAAATTTGGCAAGTTAGCATGGCTGGCCACACTATTAAATATAAGATTGGTCAACGATGACATTTGGAATTTTGGATTTTGGTCAAGTGAAGTATTAAATTTGTTACAAATTTACTTTTTATATTAAATTTTAAATATTTCAAATTGATTATTTTTTTTAATTTTAAATTAAATATTAACTATTTAATTTTTTTATTATTATTAGACACCAAATTCTTAGATCCCATAACAAATACCCTTTAAAAATGCTTTCTTCCAATTTTCTTTCAATTGTGAGTTTTTGAGTTTTATGACTTTTATCTTGAGTGGCCTTCATGTGCACATTTGTGTTTCAACTAACAAATTTGGAAAAATAAAATGGAATTTTGGACGCTTCATTAATTTAATTTATTTTATTTTTGAGAATTGTATGATATCCTCAAACGCTGATATATATTTTGAGTCGAATTTAGATTACATTAAACCCGATTTTATTCGACCCATAAACACTCCTAATTCAAACCGAATTGATCAAACTATTAATTCTCCAATATCCGGTCAATTTAACTTGGTGGCATGGAAGGAATGTTACAAATGGGAGATTATGTGTTTGAACCATGGCTAAAACACATGAACATGCAAAGCACGCGAAGTATGTGGTAAGCTGGAGTAGGGGTGGCAATGGTATGTAACTACGGGTTGAGAATATAATAAATATCTCAACCCTAATTCTAGATGTTTTTAATTTACCTGTATCTGATTTTATTTATAAATTACTAAAAAAATATAATATTATTATATAATTTAATGATAATTTAAAATAAAATTAATTTTTATGTAAAAAAATTAAATTATTAATTAATAATTTTTTTAGTAATTAAAATTTTTTTATATTTAATAAAAAATTTTTAGTTTAATATATTTATATAAATATTTAATTTATATATATAGAATACGAGTTAGTCAAATAAATTTAAAGCAAATTAGACCACCGTTTTTTATTTTTCGGTCAAAATGACCGGTCCATTCTGGTTCCGATAAGACCGACTAAAGGAACCATTCACTAGAAAAAATCTAATATTTTAAAAAAGGCTGGGGAAGTATAAATTCATTAATTTGGTTCAAAACGGTGGCGGGAAACACTTATTTTTGTGTACCTGAGACGGGAATCACGTTCCATCTTCTAATTTCCCTTCTTCGTGCTCTGCAATACCGAAAGAGAACGAGCTTCGAGTTCGAGATCCATCTAACAAATCGCTTCTTCTTTCTCTGATGCTTAGTTCTCAGTTCTCATGGATATGCACCTCAGTGATTCAACTACTTCAGCTCCATCGCATGCCACGTTATCCGGTACCGATCTTTTGTTTTCTTAATCACCTGAAAAACACTCTAACCGTCACAATTTCGTTTCCAGATACGAATGCTCTGCTTATCGATTTAGTTCTTTTTTTTTTAATATTCTTAGTTTTTGGTTTTCCTTAGCGATTGTTTGATCCGAGAGAAAACTAATCGTGTTTTGTTTTGCTTGGATTCCGTTTGTTAGCATTACGAATCCTATTACATCGAGGATATGGAACCGATCTAATGCTAGCTGATACAGTAGTAAAATTAGTAGTAATGAGGCTTTGATTTACTAATAACAAGATGAAATGAGAAGAGTAGGTTCATGCGATTCTCTTTCTCTTCTTTCGATTTGATCTGATTTCGGTGTAGGAACAACTTCATGTGTATCGGCAGAAGAAAATTTCAAAATCAAAATGAATTTCGTGATTTAGAGATCTATTGCTTTTATTCATCGATCTGTTTTCACACTTCGAATACGATAAACAATTTTTGAAGTGGTTTTGATTCACTACAATTCATCGAATAATCAGACTGGTTTGCATTCACAGAATCACAGGGAATAAGAGAGTGACAAGTTTAACTTCCCTTATAACTGCCTAAGTAGCTTATACAAAACTAACAATTCGTAATTATCATAAATTAATTATGGACTATGGTGCAACAAATCTAGCTATAGCATGGATTGATTTATGGCATATGAGAATATTTTAGGTACCGGTAATGGCGTTTTCAAGAGAATGCTTATGTACTGGTAGAGCTGCTTGTTAACCTGCAACCGTAGATTAAAAGTACATTATAATGCTTCTGAATTCCGATCATTATCTATTTGTTTTAGCTTCTTAAGTATGCACTGTCTTAACCCTATATTGAGTCATTACAGCTCGATACAGGCAATTATAGCATCGCATGCTTGTTTTTATGTTTATTTTTCGTGCTTAAATGTTTAATCACAGAAAATTGCATCCGACACTATATAATGAGTCTGCCATTATGTATTACTGCAGGCACAGGGGGAGTCTGTTTGATGAGAAATGTATGTAAAGGGGAACAATATCCATCTGTTATCAACTTCATCTCCACTTTCCTCTCTGCAAATTCTTTTCGCCTTAACTTTGTCCCTATTGCTCCAGTAATTTACAGATTCTGTGTTCTTTTAATGTTTATTTCAAATACTGACTCTCCCCTAATTTTGAGAAGCTTATTTACAGGACTTCATTTTCAATTGTGGGGGTTTGTCTGTAGCATTTGTTTTTGTGACTAACTGGGGTTGCAACAACGTGTCTCTGATCTTCAGCAGGTAATTGAGCTGTTGGTTTTCAAGTCTTTAGTTGGGACTTTGTTATCTATTTCATAAAGAGATTTTCGAGTCTTATGTTAGATTCAATTCTTCTCATGCAGAGTTCAGAAATTGAGAACACAATTTGCACGTTTTTATGTTATCATCACACTCCCAGCTAAACAGCAAATCGATTCATTTATTCAGTCATACTTGAAGTGAGTTAAATACGTTGCTTTTATTTTGTTCTGATTGATCATTTGCTATGTAGAATTCATCTGGAGGTAAAAACTGAAACTTAATACCAACTTTGATGTGTTTTTCCAATTGACATTTCTTATATTAAAAATAATTACAGTATACAAGCAGCAGAAAATTGGAGAGAAACTGAAAGCTGAGGTCAGTTGTGCGAAGTGCATACACTAATTAGCTGCCAGGACTACTTAAGAATTAAACTTAAATATTGAATGCATGAACTTTTATTATGGTTATAAAGAAGAAACAATCGGTGCAAGGAATGAACTTTTACCTTAAAGTGGTTACTTCGATTCCAGGCATTGACAATCACGACGCAAATGGGGTAAATCATTTTATTATGAAGCAACTTCTCATTTTAGTTTTCGTGATTTTTCATGCCTAAACCTAACAGTGTTAAAGCTCAGGATTCTTGATTATATAGATGTTTAAACTCTGGAGTATCTTTCTCTAACAATAGCTATATCACCTAATATTTGACTTAAATTTGAAATGAAACCATGATAAGCATATGCATATAGGCATAGCTTGAGTTATTTTGTCATTCTGGTCGCTCAATTCAGCTTAGTCAAGCTATTGGTTCTGTTCAAGCTATTGCCAAGGCATCAAAAGACCAAATTCTGGAGAACACAGACCTTTCTGCTGAGAAGGCAGAGATGATTTCAAGGTTTCTGAGGGACCCCAAGCTTTACTCTTCTCCCAAGATCACCTGATGGCGCAAAAACAATGGAATCCGGCAGGTCGGGATCTTTTGCTTTCTCCCACAACAACAATAAATAATAATGTAAAGTGAGTATCTCCTTCTAATTCCTTTATCTGGTTAGCTTCACTTAGAATAGTTCTCGTATTCGTAGTTTCAAATTGGACCGAGAAATAGATAACGACTTGGAAACCTTCCAGATAAACAGTATTCAAATCTCATCATACCGTTGTTGTCTGTACTGCAATAAGTTTCATGACTCTCATCTCATGTTCTTATATATGTAGGGAAAAAGTTAAAAATATAGCACTAGTTTTTTTTCACCGGTTATTTACTTATTTTACGTTTATTATTATTATTATTATTATTATTATTACTATTTATCTAGCTACTTCCCTAAAGACTATAAGTTGAATAACTGAATATAATTCCTTTCAAAATGTTTTTCAATCAAACTTGAGTGCCATTATTTGGGTGATTGAATGCATGTTTCTCTCAAGGGAAGGAAGGATCAGCACATTTTTATTTTAACAATACTAAATTATATTTGAGAGTTTAATCCTCTTAAATGAGATTTCCTAATTGACACATGCAAATTCGTTGTGTATATATATAAATTATATTATTTCAATTTACATTTCTTTGTATATACTAAAATAATTCAAGTAACAAAATATATAATAAAAATCATAAAATTATGGAAGTAGTATATTATATAGACAATGATTAATGCACTTTTGGAGATTTTGTCAAAAGATTATTAAGAGTTTGTTTAGATGTTATTAAGTTGTTAAATTTTTTTTATTGTTATTAAACTTGTTCCGATGCCATTAACTTGTTAGAAAAAATATTTTTTTTAATGTACTTGATAAATTTTAGTAGTAAAAATAAAAAGTTAAAAAAGTAAAAAATAATTTTTTTTACAAGTTACAATTTATATCTTTTTTATGGATATTTTTTACTTTTAAAAAAGATATATTTAAGTATTAAACATAATAAATTAAAAATATTTTTATATTATTATACTTAAACATAATTATTAAATAAAAAAATTATATGAAATATTCAAATAAAATTACTTTATTTCTTTAAAAAATCACTTATAAAAAGATCTTTAGTATAAATTCACCCAAACAAACTCATTAAGTTGTTATTAAAAAAAATTTTCAATAAAAGATATTTTCTTTTAAAATCAATCTCAGAAATTTTCAAATTTTACTCATCAAATCGTTATTTAAACTTTTATTTTTTGTTAGAGAAATTTTGAAAATTTTTTTAGGTGTCTTAATTAAAAGACTTTGTTGGCGTCGCCCGGACTCGAACCGGAGACCTTCAGTGTGTTAGACTGACGTGATAACCAACTACACCACGACACCAGACATTTGTTAAGCTAATTAGTTTACACATCATATCATTCATCTTTTATAAAGCCTTAATAGAAAAAATTTTAAAATTTTAGATACTATCTTTTATTAATACTAACAAAGAATAATTTGTATAATTCTTTTGTCAAAATTTGTCTAATAAAATAGAAGGTTAAGGATTGTTTTGATGATTAAAATTTATTAAGAATTAAATTATTTGACTAAATTTTTTAAGGACCAATTGTTGGTCATTTTTAGTATATTTGATAAATTTTAATAATAAAAATAAAAATACTGAAAAAAATTTTAGAAACTACAATTTACACTTTTAAAAATATTTTTTTACTTGAAAAATATTTAACTTAATAAATAAATCAATAAATATTTTTATATTATTATATCTAAATATAATTAATAAATAAAAAATATTTTACATAAATATTCAAACATTAAATTATTTTTATTTTTTTTAAATTTCGACTAAACGACCCTAAATATTAATGAATATAGAGATGTTGTCGATAAATAGAAGTACGACTTGTTCACTATAATGTTGACAATTTTCTGCCTTTTTAGGGTAATTAAACTTAAACTCTTAAAAGGATTCTTATCAATTCATTCGTTTTACCGTACATTCTCATATTGAGAAGGATTATTCCAACTTACTTAAATAGAGATATATATAATAGCCTTCTGCATAATCTCAATGAAACATGCACAAATATCAATGCTACATCTACCATGAAGTAATATATTTATACTTAGAAATAAAATATTAATTAAAAAGTATTATTAAGAAGATAAAAGTAAGAGTTTCAATTTTTTCAATATATTTAATTCTTATAAACTTAAATAATTTACATCTAATTAAGACACTTATTAGTAAAGATTAAAAAATAAAACCATAAAAAGATTACTGATAAAATGTTATTTTTGAATGTTAAATTCAAATTCATACTGATTTATAAGATATATTACGCTACTAGGCCCTATAAAACACAGTTATTCCTTTTGGCCTTACCTTCAAAATCCT
Source organism: Arachis monticola (assembly GCA_003063285.2). Taxonomy (NCBI): domain Eukaryota; kingdom Viridiplantae; phylum Streptophyta; class Magnoliopsida; order Fabales; family Fabaceae; genus Arachis; species Arachis monticola. The sequence goes on along the minus strand of QBTX01000777.1, from coordinate 39,097 downwards.
GTGTGTTGGATGAGATGCATCAATGAAGTGCTGACCGGAGTATGAGGAAGTAAATAATTTAAGAAAATAAAATTATAATTACACTGGAATAAGAGAATTAGGAAATGACAAGGGACGTAATGCTACTCTTTGTACAAAATCTGGGCGCCTCTTGCTTGGCATTCTAAGCAGCCCGGTGATCTGCATTTCTGTAACTGCTCTGCAAAAGCGTGCTCTGGCAACACAAGGTTAAGGATTGAAACCAACATGGCAGCATCAACAAAATACTTCGCAATTACAGCAATAATGATGGAATAGCAAATATGCCTATACAAAATACAATACGAATATCAAATAACAGAGTTGAACTTCAATTTAGATGCATTTAAAGACGAGCAACTCGTTACAGCAGGTTGTTTTCAGCCTAAGATTTGTCTCAAGCATTTTCATGAGAGAAATCTGCTGCAAATAAATATATTCACCCTCAAAGATTTCATACTATGGTTCTGCAGTGTGAGTAACATTTTCGGACCTGATTGAGAAAAAGACATCGGGACTGCAATATTCTGAAACGCATGAGCCATGCATCCCATAATTCTAGAGAAATATTGAATATGATAGCACATTAACTAGCAAAATAAACAGGCGGCAATCAAGGCTAACTTTAGGCATGGTTAAATAAGATACTCATAACACAGTAGTTCTACCGCTTTAGTTATCAGGGTTGACTATGATAATCAAATCTAACTAAAATTTTCTATTTGGAAGAAAGTAATGTTGGAAGAACTCGGGGATGCTATCCAAGAAAATAGCTTGTAGAAAGCTAGCATATTCATTTTGCAAATAACATTGTTCCTCGGCCACTAATGAAAAATTGGGAGGAAACTGAAAAACGATTAAAAAAATATGAAGATATCATAGTTGAGTTAGATGCAAAATGGCCCCTTGTCATGTAGTTTTGGAGATGTTTCTTTATTCTTGAAATGTTAAAATGCATGCGTGTGTATGCAAATAATAAATGGCACCACAAGATTAGAGAGATAATGACTTCACAACTGATGCTTTGGGATAACCTACCAATGCATTCTCAGCATCATATCTCGCTATGTGAAAGAAACAATGTAAAATGGGGAACATAAAGGATACTGGATTGGCGCTTCATTTTGGTCTCCAGAACCAGCTGTATCTTTTCTCTTCTTTGGCTGTGGTGACTGCTTTGACTTTGGTTTCCGTTTATTTGTTTGGTGAAGAATTGTTCTAAAAGACTGGAACCAATCGTGAAGATTGATAAGAATTCCGTGCTCTTGAGCCAGGGAATACCTGTACAATTTTCTAAAATTTCAGTTTAGAAACTCCACTGTGGTTGTGGCATACTACTGTTACAGCCAAGATTAATTCACATGTAAGGTGAAACACGTTAATAAATGTCACCCTCAAGTACTGATCATGGTATATGAATAATAATAGGGTTGGTCAAATATAAAACAAAGATACACTTTTTCGGTTGGGGCATTTGAATATTTAGAATCGGGGGAGATTACCTCATTTTCAAGCTCGGGTATGCTATACTAAATTGATAAGTTACTAGATAGACTTACAGCATTGAGGAATCCTGTCTTGATGGCAATAGGGCATTGCCAGTTTTGTTACAGCAACTGCACCTTAAAATCTTATGTGAATCCAACAAATCAGCTTGAATTCTTCTTCTTGGATCTCCAATCAAAACCTACGATAAGCAAAAAGTAAATTAAAAGTGTAGAGGAACAAACTTAATCATACATGACTTCGGTAGGTGTATTAACTTTATGCGATGCGTTGATGCGGTTGAATTATAGTAACTCCATGAGTAATATAATGTATAGGGGAATGAAATCTTATTATTAGTGATTCATAATTTATATGAAAAAAAATGCACCAAAAAGCCCATTTCCGAAGAGTTACAACAGAAATCTGTAGCTCCATGACTCATCATAAAAAAAATCCTCAACAAAAATGAAATTTAGTCAGGGACTTGAACACCGGAATCTAAACCAATGGTAGCTCAACTCACGAGCATGGACAGAGTCGAGCTTTGGTGATCAACTCTTTGGAAGATAAATAAAATGTTTCTCAAGTACACATCGTCTGAAGATTTAGTATGCTTTTGACCTGGCAGTGTCTAAAATCAACGTTAGACAGCACAATAAGTTGCGACTGCATCCTCTCTATATGAAAGGCCCATATACTGATTTTTTTTTTTTTAATTTGGGGCAAGGGGCAAGGAGGAAAACCCTAATCTCTTACCACTTGAAGCAGGAAATTTCATGAATAGGCACATTCGATGGGCCTCATGTAATTTCTGTTGTTCCACGAAAAGGTTAATCAGTGACAAGACTTACCAGCAATAAAAGAGTGCTATTCGTTTTCACTAAAAATAAACATCAATTAGGACCTGCGACATAGTCCATTATTGTGTATAACACTAGGATGAAACAAAACCACAGGGATCTCAATTATCACAGAGCACAATACATGACTTGAGAGATGCATTCATAACCTGTATAACTGAATTAACATTTGTTGTCATATAAAATCATATCATCAGAATTCATATCAATTGAAGGGGGGAATGGATCGAGTTTTATCAACGTTACTTGGCACTGTTGTGTGTAAAAAAACGAATAGAAAAGAGGACACACTAGATAATAAACCTATTAACCTAATAATGTTTTCTGAAAATGCGAGGGTGAGAGAGATCATCACTTCTGGTGCTTATAGTGCAGCATCTCAATCAAATTTAATGCTATCTTCTAAGCAAACAATAAAATTTAATGCTAGAGTATTGGTGCTTATTTAGTTCACCAACTCGAGTTATACATATTAACCTTAAAGTTTATCTTAAATATTACGACGACGAACTTTGAATTTCAATCAAAAATAGAAAAGCTGAGCTCACACCTATAGTCCCCTGACCATAATGAAAGAAACTGATCAATCTATTGTCCTGTTTCAGTTTTATTTGCTTAGGAGAAATAGATAGGGACACAGACAACGCATGCAAACCCATTTATTGAGCCAACAATTTCTAAAACAGTATTTTTATATTGTTGTATCCAAATATAATTGATAGGACAAAAGTACTTTTAATGAAAAAAAGACATGACTGAAAAATAATCTTTCTAAACAAGCCCAAATTCACTATAAATTATAAAACACTGGCATCATGCTTTCCACAATCAATCTATCTAAACATGAAACGAAACAGAATACAAAACCTTACCTAACTAAGCAATCTATAAATGCAACAGCTTGCAAGTTTAACATTGTCGACTCATTCTCAGCATCTAATGAAACCTTCGATCCATATCTCCTGAATAAAAATAATTAGCCTCAATTAAGAAAACAAGCATAAAAAACCAGCATACATCATTATAAGGAATTGTTACAGGCATCAGACAAGGAGTCTTGATTTGACAACCACAACAAAAAGAGAGCATACAACAGCCCACAAAAATTTTCCAGTCCTCCCATAACTAACAAAAGTATCTCCTAGAAAGGCAAGCTCACAAAACCCAACCAGAAACAAGCTAAAAGCTTTCCTATATTCCATGAAGGTGAGTTTTGCCCTCGAAGAATGAAGTACATCACAATCATATCCGTTAATTAATCATTTTTTAAACTTAAAATGTTTGTAGAATCTTTAATTTGATATTCATTTGTTCACAATTCTATAACTAGGCCTGCTTTCCCTTGTTTAGGTTAAGTCCAACATTAGTTCAACCTATCTAGGCCCCTCTCCTTCCTTGCTTAACCTCAGCATCTCACTTAGACCTGCCAAAGAGCAAGCTTGTGGGTGAGGCATCCAGGCTTTTTGGGACCCCAACAAAAGGACCCAGACAATTGGTCTGTTAAGGAAACAGCTGGCATTCGATTTGTGCAATAGGTTTCTCTCAGTTCTCAATCAAACAGATCAGTATAATCAATGAATAATCAACCTCCTTTGCCAAGAAATCGCAACTTCGCTTATTAGAATTAGAATATTACTTGGATATGTCCTTGGAACTCTTGCGTGGACTCCTTCTACCTTCACATCTTACTGAAGATTGAAACGTTTTCAATTTATCATGAATCTGCAAGAAATCAAATCATTATTTAACGATTACGAGCTTTCACAAGGAATCAATTTTTAGTATGACCACAATAAGGAATAGGTAGAATAAATGAAACAGAAGGAAGTTGTACACAGTAAAGACTAGTTGAGCATACCTCGGAGATATCTGCGGTAAGTTTTTCCCAACTCTTTATCAGTTGACTAAGCGCTCCTGTAGGGAGATCCGTGCATAATGTTCGGTCAGAAGTCTACAGATATTTGAAATAAACAAAAATTATTCTCTTTGAAAATTGAAATGGCTGAATCAACGGATTTGCTTTGGTTAACAGGATAATGTAAAGTTCCACTTAAATAGTTTCAAATAGAAAATAAATAAGGAAAATTACAACTCAATTTCAGTGATCAAATTGTGTTTTGCTAGAGCTACTATTTGGTATCCCATTCTCATATTACAAATTTACAATGGCATGGTTTTCGATTTTATTTCATCCTAGATTCCAGCATTCGATTAAACTTGTAGTATCAAGGTAAAGTTTAACAATATAAGGAGGCAGCTATATGCTTTAGATGTCATCTTTGACTTCAGAACAAAACAGATTTCATGGCTTCTCTATATATCCCACCTTGCTTTACTGCTAAAATACATTATCTTAATGGAAAATAGTATTGCATCAAGAAACTTTCTCGGTACTTGAAAGAAAATAAACATCATATTTCACTGTATCTCACTTTGCGAACTATTTGACGAATCAAACCACCGCTTTAAACGGAAGGGTATTATTGACTGTGGCCATTTGTTGAAGACAACCCTTGATCTTTTTCATTCCTGATGTGACAAACAGAATCTCTATGTGGGTACAAATCTGGATTGAGCACTTCGCAAAACAAATCCAGCAGTCGAACTTTGCTATATTTTCCAGCTTCACATAGGCACTGAGCACAAAGAAAATTTAGTATCATGAACTCCAACTTTACCACATTAACTATTATGTAGCGTAGGCAAATCTCACCATAGCATGTTAAAATGAATGCTTAATATTTCTAATTTATTATCGGCAGATGCATTTAACAATTAATGCAATCGACCTACTTATATAGAAAGTGAAAAAGAATTTCCACCATGAAAAGGGAAGTCATAAGTTTCGAAAGGAAGGGAATTTGATCATAAGAATGGATTATCAAAATCAGAACTGCGGTGCTCCATAGAATGGTAACTTGACAACCCATTCGCTAGTGGAAAAAGAGAAAGCAGACAGAAGCCAATATCATATTATAAATGTGAATGCTCCTCCTTATACCAAAAAAAAAATTAAATAAAAAAGATTTTACAAAGTATATATCCCATGTTTATCAGCAATAAACACATGCAAAGTGAAGCCCCGGCTTAGTTAATCTAAGTAGATGAACAAACATAAATCACATTATCAATTTACATGGAAATATACTTTTAGAAGACGCTTATAACTCAACATCAGGACAAATTCCGTTAAGACAGATCCGCAACACCTTTCCAAATCACTAATGATAAGCACTAGTGGTTTATTGTTGTTGTCTTGTTCACTATACCATGATGCTAAGATTGATATATCAGCTGACTGCTCAACATCACTACTAAGGAAATAGTAAAATTGAAGGTATGAGTAGAAAGAATTAATTCAATAATGCACTAGTACGTATATGTAAAAACATACATGAATTCACCCAGTGGAAACTCTCGCAATAAAGCTTTTAAGCAACCAGCAATTCCGTTTTTCATTGAAAAATCCACCGAAGAAAGCTTGGCTACATGGCATCCATGGGATTTCAAGAAATGGCCGAGCTCTTCAAAGGTCAATATATCATCGACAAATTCTATATTTCCTGTCAGTCATAGATTTGATGAACATCTGTCTAGTTAGACAGAGTTACCAAGAATCATAGCATTCACAGGATTCACAAAAAAGGATAATGCCTAAGCTTACCGGTAATAACCAATGCAGTGGACAGTTGACCAGGAGTAGCATTACTCAGAATAGGAATTAGGAAAGGATCGAGTTGCTTTTGTGATACTAGGTTCTCCATGCAATCTAGCAGCATTGAAGAACTCCAAAATCCATCGTGTATATCTTTAAATACACTAGAATTGAGATCTCTTAAAACGTCCTAAATGGAATGAATATTTTCATGTTAGATCATTCAAGGAAAAAGAATTAGAAGTTAAAAATACCTCCTAAATCTCCCTACTCGAGCATAGAGAAAACCAAGCCACAAGATTCAAGGAAAATGGAAAACGATAAATAAGAACCTGAATGGTGGACTCGATTCTTGACCACTGTTAAACGCTTCAATTTGTAGCGGCTTAAACAAATGGTGGTCACATTCTTTGTTCACACTTCCTTCCTGTTTCTTTGTGTTCTGCGGTGAAGACAGCTCATTTCTTTTTCGCAGTTTACCTTGTCCTGTTGATGAGCTATCTTTTCTTCGGGATGAAGGTTTGTGAAGAACAAAGAATGGCTATGAAAAACGAACACAGAATAGAATTAAAAATCAGTACTCCTTTAGTAGTAGCTTGGAGGTATAACAAAAATCAAACTAAGACAAAAATCAAATACTACATATGACACTAGTTCTCTTCTATCTTCTCCGCATATTGTGATGAAAATTAATCTATAGCCTTTACGGAAATTACAAATAAAGCACGGGAAATTGCTCATCTGCAGTTGATAGAACACAGCAATGTCGGAAATATCCTTTTGAAGGCCAAACTACATATTACTCACTCGTTATGAAGCAGTGCAGAAGCACCAATAAATTATCAAGCAATTACTGCAATATCACTTATATCGTCATTTGTCGTGTATTTGAAATTAGTCAAATCATTAACAGACGCTCCAAATTGAAACAAAAAATTCAGTTTAAATTGCAAAATTAACGATGTTATTTCCGCAATATATGTTATAATCAGTCGCCTATAACTATTCAAAGCAATTAGAATGAAGATCAATAAGATTTAAAAATAAATAAATAAAAGCACGCGTTATTCATGTGGAAGATTGGTGCGTATGTTATACTAAGGATCATTCAGAGCTGGAAATAAACGAAGTTGAGAAAGACCTATCACAAGCATCAAGATCGGTGCGTGATTATATTAAGCATCGATGAGAGCTGGAAACTAGCGAAGAATTTATGAAAGAACTAAGGAGTATCACAAGCTATTTAGTATTTACCGCAAGGCTACATTCAAAACTAGTATAATGGAGAGAGAGAGAGAGAGAGAGAGAGAGAGAGGTGGAAAATTGGAGAAAGGCGAAGAGAACCTGAAGATCGTTGTCAAGAGTTTCCGTAGGAGTTGATCGATCCAGTGAATCAGTAACAATCGGAGAAGAAGAAGGAGCCATTCGATTAAGCTGTGAAATATGCTGGACAGAGAGAGAGAGGTGGAAATTGGAGAAAGGCGAAGAGAACCTGAAGATCGTTGTGAAGAGTTTCGGTAGGTGTTGATGGATCCAGTGAATCAGTAACAATCGAAGAAGAAGAAGAAGGAGCCATTCGATTAAGCTGTGAAATATGCTGGGGACAGAGAGAGAGAGAGAGAGAGAGAGAGAGAGAGAGAGATATACTGTGCCAAGCCAACAAAAGGAGGTGAACTGATGAAGTAACAGTAACCTCACCGCCTGTTATGGCGGGAAAATCAGAGGAGTATATGCAGGAAATACAAATTCACGATCTCATTCACATTCGGCCCATAACAACATGGGCCCATTCAATTCTTATTTTTGGACGGTCTTAACTCTTTTTCGGTGTGTATTATTTCCGGGATCGTTATGCAGCATAGGCCCAAAACTGATTTCGGAACTTTCGGGCTTTGAAGCTTAGATATTTTGGGCCTTAAGAAATGAAGGATACAACCGTAATTGGATCCGTCAATATCCCAAAAAAAAATTAAGAGTTTAGGGTTTTGTAAACTTATCCTTCAAATTTTTATATAAATCATGGCACTCCTAATTTTAAGAAAAAAACATGTAAAATCTAGTATATGACTACGATTTATGCTTTAAATCTGCATGTATGAATAGTTGTACTGGTACATATTTTAAAAGTATTAGAAATGTGACCCCTTTTTCAGGATACCACGATTTACGTCGAAATCAAACTATAGATAAGTGAGATAAAATCATGGGCACACAAAGCATAAGTTGTGAATGTAGTAATGATTTTAAATAAAATGAATGAAACCATAGAGAACCCACAATTTATGAAAAAGGATGCGTAAAACATAAGGAACCAACAATTTCTTGTTATTTATTTAGGTTTAGCTAAATATCTGGAGAGTAATTGATTTATTATGGTCACGGGTAAATCAAACCAGAATGACATGCAAGGACAAAAACTGTGTATAAATCATTGGTTCTTTACATGTTTTAGTTTTACACATCATTTCTCAAAAATTGTGAATTCTTTGTGGATTTCATTTATTTCGTTTAAAACCACATCCTAAACCGACGACTTATGCTTTGTGCGCCCATGGTTTTGTCTCACTTGTCTATAATTTTGATTTTCACATAAATCTTTAGTATCCTTATGTAAAAAAAGATCATATTTCTGACAATTTAAAATATGTACTAGTACAACAATTCATGCATCCAAATTTAAAGCATAAATCGTATTCTTATGCTAAATTTTTTTATATATTTTCTTAATTAGTAGGCCAGGAGTGCCACGATTTATACAAAAAAATAAAGAATAAAATTTTATTACATTTAAATTTAGAATAATCTCGTAATATAGATTTTCAATTAATTTAATTAAGTAAATTATTATCAAAATTATATCATCCACACCATAAATCTAAAATAATAAGACACATTGTTTACACTTTATACATATAACATGAAAATAATAAATAAAAATATATAGTTAAGACTAAAAGAAGATCGTATAGGAATTATTTTTTATTTTTTCCAATAATATGAGATTTTTTGTAAAAGAATTACTAAAAAGAAGAAATATTTTTAAAGGAAATTCATTTGATTAGATTAGATATTGGCTAGTATATGGTTTATTAATTATTAGGAAGACACCGAAAATAGAAAATAAAAAATAAAAAAAAAGGGTAAGTAGTTAAAAGGAGATAAAACGCATTATCTTCTGTGATTTTTCTAAATCTTAAATATCTCCTATTTGTCTATTTCCACGGAAAATAACTCAAAGATTCGAATTAGAAATTGAAACAAACTCTTCAGTATCAATATCAATCAATTTCTATTTCCTAAATGTTTTAGAAGTGGGACCTACTCAATTACACAATTAATCACTTTCCATATAAATATAACAATTCATTAATCCATCAATTTAGCAACTAATTTTCACACATTTTCAATTCAGTTTTGCATCTCTCTGACTCCAAATTCCTGAGCTTCGATCAATTTCAGTGGTCAACTATGTCTTCTCAAGAACGTGATGTCGTTCACTTCTTCAAGGTTATTCTTGAAAAGAACCTTCTTGGTGATGGATTTCTGGTAATAATAATTATACATCAATTTTTTTTCCCGTTCTTTTTCTTTTTTCTTTCTTATCTCTTCAATTCTCCATGCAATTCTCTAATTTTGGTCACGTTAATAAGGGTTCACCAAAACAACATAGGAGAATGAATCATGTGCAGTTCAATTCCCAATAGTAGGGTTTTGAATTAGGATTAATTTTTATGCTAAACCCTAATCTTTTGACTTAGGGTAATACTTAAACCCAACAAATTGTACTAATTAGTAGTAGTTCAATACAAAGTATGTATCTTTAACATAGAGAGTGATAGGTATAAATAGTCTTAGTAAAGATTACGTAGGGGTTTTGAATTGGGATTAATTTTCATGCACTAACCCTAATTGAATTTCTTGTTCGTTCTTGAAGCTAATTAAGAAGTTTATTTTAATTTTTGTTTACAGAGATTGCCAAAGAATTTTGTGCATAAATACTGGAAAGAAATTACGTCACGTTCTGTTTTTCTAAGTCTTCCAAACGGAGCTGAATTGGAAGTTCATTGGTCAAGGGATGAAAACGGTGACGTTTTGTTTGGCCACGGTTGGAAAGAATTTGCACAATACGTGTCTCTCCAAGCGACACAGTTTCTCTTGTTCCGTTACGAAGTGAAAAAAACTAATAATAATAATAATAATAATAATAATAATAATAATAATAATAATAATAATAATAATAATAATAATAATAATAATAAGTTTTATGTTATAGTTTTGGGTTCAAGTGATTTAGAAATTAAGTACCCTTGTTCTAATTCCGTGTCAAAGAAAAAAAATGATAATGTTAATGTTAATGTTGTTGAAAAAGGGGAAAAGAGTGAAAAAAAGAGTGATGCTTGTTCTTTTGAGTTTGTTAATGGAAAAAGACGAAAATCTCTCTTGACACCGTTACAATCACCACCTCCACCACCACCTCTGGTAATTTCCGATGATGAAACCAATAGTTTCAAAAGGAAGAAAATTATAAAAGAAGAGCCTGAAGATTACTCTATTATTGATGGTGAAATCAATAACACTAAAAGAAAAAGGAGAGCTTCTAGGAGTTTTGATTATATTGCCAAGGAAAAAGATTATGGTAATTTCTCTTTTTCTTTTTCTTTTAAAAAGGATGTTATAATAATGTTAATTGTTATATGCAAATTTAAAGCAATTTTATTGAAGTTTTGTTTATAACTCAGAAGTGTTGGACAATAAAACCATGAAGAAGTTTCAAGAGAAAGTGAAGAGTAGGTTCCAAACTGGGAATCCCTTTTTTGTATGTGCACTTGGGAAAACCTATTCTGACAGAGACCTCTTGGTAACTATTATTTCATATATCATCAATTTCATTATTTTTTTAAACCTTAATTTTATAGATTTTTTTTATCTTATATAGTAGTATTTTTTTAACACTTGAAATTCATCCAATTTTTTTTTGCCATTACTAATAACTAATAATTAATGATGAAAACAGGTTATACCAAGCTATTTTGCTAAACCAATTCTTGGGAAAAGAGAAGGAAATGCAAAGCTCTTTCTTGTTGATGATCCGAAGAAATGTTGGGATGTGCAGATGAGAATTTCTGCTTGCAGACAATTTATAATTACAAATGGTTGGAAGAAATTCTCAACATTCTATAATTTGAAACTTGGTGATGCTTGTGTCTTTGAGTTGGTCGATCCAATCGATATTTTATTCAAAGTTCATATTCGTAGTTATGGAGAAGACCCTTTGACTCCTAGCTCTTCTGGTAATTTACATATATCTCCTTATCAATAATTAATTTAATTCCCTGTTCGTTTTTTATTATGTCATCTTAGAAAGAGAGGGGTAAAAATGGAATGAACTCCTAAGTGTGCATTGGGTTATGTATGTTAATTTGCATGGTCTTATATTCTCATTATTTATTAAATTTTTTTATATATTTTCTCAAAATAATTATCAATTATTAGATCTTAATTTTGATACACTTCGTGTGTTTTTTATACTTATTTTTTAGTAAAATTAAAAATTAATTATTTTTATAACACATGTAACTCCAATCTTTGTTTTTATTTTTGCTAATTTGTGAAAAATGTACAATATTCTAGGATATTTTTTTTACTTTTATTTTTTTTTTGTTCACTTTAGAATATTCAGAGCAAGAAGGCCCTTCTTATAGGCCTCCTTCTTCTTCTTCTTCACCATTCCTTAAAAGGCATAAAACTTCTAAAGCTAATTTCGGATTCATGCCCAAGAATGAATGACTTCACCATACACATCAAGCATGAACAAGTCATTATGCGGTATGAAAATATAATTTTATTAGAATAATCATCATGTGTATAAATGATTAAATGCAACAACTATATTCTATATGTCTTATATATATTGTTAATATCATTTATTAACCATTATTCTTGAACTAATAAAGTTTTATTATTATGTTTTGTTTGGTGTAGGTGATACCAACTGAATACATAAAAGAATTACAGTGTAAGAATTGGAACAATTTTGCAACCTTGCAAGTTGATGAGAAGAGAGAATGGAAGGTGAAATTACTTTATTATCCAAATAATGGGTATGCAATATTTTCTCAAGGTTGGACCAAATTTACTAAGGAGTGTAAATTGGAGTATGGTGATTATTGTCACTTTGAGCTTATTGATTTGGAGAATCTCAAGTTCCAAGTTTCAATTAGAAAAGGACACTAGAGTTGGTTTATATTATATATACGTAACACTCAGAAGATAAAAAGAAATATAGTTTAATAGATAATTTCATTTTGCATGATGTATTGATGATATGAAGTTTTTTCTCTTCATTGTAAATGAATTTTTAGTTGCTAAACGAAAGGGGTATATTTGGTATAGTATAAAATAATTTTGTGAAGTGAGAGCTACACCAAACACATGCATCCAAGAGTTAATTACATTGCAATTTGCAAACATATATTTTTCTTTTTTTTTTTGTTTTAAGCGTTATTATCCTTAAAATAAAAAATACATAACCATGACTATTCCTAAATCATGTACCTGTATTATATAATGGTTGGAATGATAATTTGGTGTGTTTTTTTAATATAGATGCTAACAAATTTGAGGGTTAAATTTGAAAAATAATAAAATTATTAGAAAAATCTGACCCTCAAATTTTATGAAAGACTGAAATTTTAAAATTTGATAAAATATAAATTAAAGGGTTGAATTTGTGTATTTTAAAAATCAAAACATCCAATTTATTAACATCTAATTTTATGTTACAGTGAAACTAACACACTAAATTTTAATAACACTAAAAAACGTGAGTATTCGATTTATTAACATCCAGTTTTATGTTGCAAATTATTTTTGATATTGGGGTAGAAATCGTGTTTTTTAGAAGTATGGATGTTAAAGGTGTTATTCTCAAACATGGAACTTTTTTATTTAAAATATTGAAATTGGACCCTCCGATTATTTTGGGAATAAAAATCGATTCATGCGATTTATTAGTAACATAAATCGGACCCTCCGATTTAAATTTTTTTAAAAAAAATCACAACAAACAAATCGGATCTTTCGATTTGTAAAAAAAAATTTTAAAATCACAACAAATAAATCGGACACTCCGATTTGATATTAAAATTTTTTTAAAATTTAATTTACAAAGTAATCGGATCCTGCGATTACTTAATCAGTTAATCCCATATCAAAATAAAATCACATACACCCCAACAGATTTGGATTGCACACCTCTATCTTCTATAACAAAAATTTTTATCCGTTTTATGCTACGGTGAAACACACCAAATTTTAATAACCCTGAAAAACGTCTTTGTTTGTCCAATATTAAAATTAAAGTGTGAATAAATGATATGGTTGGAAAAAAAAAAGCCTGAAATTATAATTGAGTATAGCTAGTTAGCTTGCTTAGCAAGTAAACATCGTATCATTATCATAGGGTGGGGTGGCGGTGGCGGTAGGAGGTTGTACCGTCAGCCGCCTCATCAATCACTCTAATGTGCTCAGTGCTTTTATTGGAACTCCAAGTTAATCCAATTATTTATTTATTTATTATTATTACTATAGGAATATGTAATATATTAATCAATATAAAGATTTCTATTTTTCTAAAAGAAAAAACAAAATATGAGTGAGACAAATATAAAAGAACGACTAGTTTAAGCAGGGTAATTTTTTTTGATATCGGAGGAGTGTGTGAGTTGTGTTTGGTTATGGTGTATATAGGTGTTAGACACAAATGTGGGACAGAGAGAAATCGGACCGTCCGAGTTCTTTGTTAAAAAATTCATTTACCACAAATCGGACCGTCCGATTAGTTTTTGTTTTTTTCTTTTTTATTTAAAATCAAATCGGACCGTCCGTTTACACCTTTTGTTTTTTTTTTTTTTGAACTGAAAACGGACCCTGCGTTTCAATTTTTGTTTTTTTTAATTTTTCCTTTTAATGAAAACGGACCCTCCGTTTCTAGGTTTTTTTTTTTTAAATCAAATCGGACCCTCCGAGTTCCGATTAAAAAAATATTTTTTTCTAGATCTCCTCTAATCGGACCGTCCGACTTCTTTGCTCTAAATCGCTCGGTCCGATTTCAGTTTCCTGGTACCATACGCAGGAAAAACACCCCTATTCTCCATAATGCTGTATCACCCCATATCTCCCACCATATTAAAAATAAAAAGCGGTTTAAGCAACGTAATTTTTTTTATATAAAAGAATAGATCGGATCACAGACAAGTAAATTATTTAAAATTGTTTTAAAAGATATTTTTTATGTATAAATATGACATGATTGTTTAATATGTTCTTGGAAACAAAGAAAAATGAAATAATCGCGTTTGTTGTCAATGGCTACATAATATTTTTAATAATAGTATGTTATTAAATATATTTATTATATATTACAGATCTGTAAAAATTAGTAACTAAATATGTATCTGATTTATTATTAAAAAATTTTTTAATCTATTTAAGTAGATCAACAAACTAACCCAACAAGTTTAAGCCATTTATTTGGATACTCATGATGAGTCTTTCTTTTTTTAAAATATATATTATATATATTCTGCAAATTATTTATTTATATACTCATGATGAGTCTTACATCATCATCGTCGTCAATAGATTTGTGTTTCAATTTCCAAACTTTCAGTCACATCCAGTCGTCTCAGCAGTGAGTGGTTACATAACATGTAAAATTGGAAACAAAAAACTGATAAGGGTAGTGGCCTAGTGGGTGATAGCAGAATAATCAATATAAAATGTGCGAAATTTTTATTTATTTTTCTAATGAAAAAAAAAAACTTTAACACCATAAAGTTAATGTTTTGTTTTCTCTGATATTTTTTATTAATATAATAATATATTATTAAGTATATTCATTATATATAACAGAGTGACCGTTAATCCTTTATAAAACTTTGTTACTAAATATGTATCTAATTTATTATTTTCTAAAATATTCTTTCATATTTTTCCTAACTAAAATAAAACTTAGGTGTTGTATAATATTTACTGTAATTTAAAAGTTCGTTTGAGTTTTTATATTTTGTTTGAAATAATTGATTTTTTTAATATAAGTTTTTGTAATAAATTAGATTTATTTAACATAATTAAGGAATAAATAATTAAAAAAAATCTTCATGTCTGTTTTAACATTCTAATAATCATGATAATCATATTTTTATAATTTTCTGCTAAAACATACAGATACATAAACTACATATCACACTAAATAAAGTTTCATTAAAACAAATTTTTTATAATTAATAATTCAATAATAAAGACATATGTCAAAAATACTATAAAAAATATTTTACAAAAACTTATTGAAAAAATAATAATTTTTACATTTCTAATACCTTTTACATTTTTAATGTATTGAAAATATTAAAAATAAAAAAGTCTATTATAATAAAAAAAGAGAGAAATACACATGAATAAATTAAATGAGAAAAATTTTTATAACAAGTGCCAATGTTATTGGGCTAATTTTTTTATATGAAAAAAATATTGGTGTTTTTGTTGGAAATGAAATTATTTAGTATAATTACAGATGAATGAATTTTATAGACAGGGAGTCAACAAGTTGGGAGCGCGTTGTTTATGTGGTAATTTAATATACTTATTAACACTTAGGAAGAGTGTTGAATAATTTTCACAATACTATAATACATTTCAAATATCAATATTCAAATAAAACACCATCTCTATTTTCATATTAAAAATAATTTCCAATGTTATTAAATTAAAAAGATAAAAATTAAACTTATATATATTATATATATATATATATATATATATATATATATTATATATATATATATATATTCCAGTAGCTTCATCTTTACTAGCTAGTATCTAAGTTCTAAAAAACAATGTCTCTGCATTCATCAACAGGTTTCTTTAAGATACTTATACACAACACGTTTAAAAAAGAATTGGTAAGTATTTTTTTTTTTCTCTTTTTGCATCATACTTATAACATAATGTATGCACAATTTTTTTTTAAAATTCAGCAATAGTTATAGCATCTCATATATCAATTAACTCAATTATATATTCTCTATATTTTTTTTTTCAGATGATTCCCAAGAGTTTTGTGAGAAAATATTGGGAAAGGATATCAAATCCTATAATACTAAAGCTACCAAATAACAGAGAACAAGAAGTATATTGGAGTCAAAGGAAAAATGATGAAGTTTGGTTGGAAAATAACTGGGAAAAAGTTGTAAAGTTGTGTCACTTGGAATATGAATTTTTGTTAACATTTGAATACAAAGAAACATCATCATGTTTTGAGCTCAAAGTATATGATAAGAGTGCTTCACAAATAAACTACCATTCAGATTGTGGAGTTCATGAAACTAATCATGATTATATTGTTGTTGATGATATTCAAAAGGAACCAAAGAGAAAGAGAACCAACAAAGCAGGTAATCAAAACCTAATAACTTCAACTATTTTTATTTTTTTTATTTTGTTATTCATCAGCTCATATTTGAAACCAAGTTGAAAAAATTCAAAAGACAAAGCATTAGGCTTGACTAAAAAAAATAATGTGCCTTTTAATGAATATCTATCAAAAGTTTTTTTTTTATTTATTTACCATATTAATATTAGATTTCTCTACCTCAATAACTTTTATTTTATCATTTTTTTTCAGGAATTAGAAAAAGCATGCTCAATAATGTTAGGGAGAAAATAGAAATGGCTGAAGCCTTATCTACAAAGCTGAAAAATCCTTCTTTTTTTCTTGTTCTAAAACCTTCATATGTTCATGGCAATGCTAATCTGCTGGTAATTAAAAAGAAATAAAAAGTCATAATTAACTTGATTTTATATTTTTTAGACTCTATTTCCTATTAGTAAAATATGTTTTTTTTGTTATATTTTTTGTGAATTATATTTTCAATTTGTAGTAGTTTCAATTTTTTAATTGATATTGTTATATTTTCAATTGGTGTAACATAGCATAGAAGCCACTGAATATTTTATTAGTAAGTAGTTTTATTATTTTTTATTAATTAATTTAAAATTTTTAAAATCATATGTAAATAATTAAAATGACAAATATTGTAAACCTAAGAGAGTTAGTACTTTACATCTCATGAAATAGATGGAAAAAAATTGATTATTATATTATTATATTTTTATGCATAAATATATTTTATATATTTTTAATTAGATAATTATACTAGTTTATAGTTACATAATAAAAATTTTATAAAATACTAATTATGTTTTTTATACATAATAAATTAATAATTGATTAATGAGTGAATTATATTTGTAACACACAGCATATACCATCTTCATTTTCAAGACAATACTTAAATGGATTAAAAGGAAGTGGCACGATTTGGGCTAGTGACAATGAAGACTCGAATTGGTCCATTAAATATAGTTTCTCTAATATTAGAAAACGAACTACAATCCATGGTGGTTGGAACAAATTTTGCAAGGAAAATAAGCTACAAGTTGGTGATGTTTGTGTCTTTGAAATGATGACTCAAGTCAACCCCCATTCCTTCAAAATTCACATCATTCCAGTCACACAACAACCACCACCAACTCCTCCTCGTCAATTTCAAGGTTCTAACTTCAATTTTAATTAATTTATTTATTTTTAGATAAAGTATAATTTTTGTTTTTTAAAATTTATTAAAAATTGTTAATATACTTTAAATTTTATTTTATATCAAGAATTTTCGATTTATATAAAATATACATCTGCTTGACTGATTTTTAAAAAAATTTAAAACTAATTCAAGAATAATTTTATAAAAATAATTATCAACACAAATAAATTAAAGATAATTATATAAATATATATAATTTAATTTATTTTTAACGTGTATTTATATTTTAATATATATTTTATACTGGTGGTTAATTTTGGTAACTGATTTTAATATATACGTAGCATAATCAATTATTATTAGATTAATTTTAAATTTTTTACAAATTTAACTGTTAAAAATATATTTAATACAAATCAAACATTTTTTAAAATTTTGCCAATTTTTTTTTAAATATATACTATATTCTTTATTTAATAATAGTCTTACTAATAACTTCAGTAACTTGTGCTATAAGGTGTGTTTAAAAAAATAATTAATATAATGTCCCTTTATTATTATTTTTAAATATTTCCAATTTTTGTTCCTTTGATGATTAATTCATTGTTTTCCTTGTGGTATGAAGCTGATCAACAAAACAAAGATAATGATGAAGTTATTAGAAAGAGAAAAAGAAACGATAGGGTTTCAGGAAGATCTCCACAATGTCACGTGCTTCAGAGTATTCTTTCTTTCTTTTCTTTTTTTATTTTTTTAAATATATTATTCTACAATTTATTTTATTTTATTTTGGTTACGTATACTACTTCATCTTCTGAGTTACAAAATCTAATTTCTTTTCTTTTTCCTGTGCAGAATCTGAAAGTCCCAATAGGCAGACTTATAATCAATTCGAGATTCGAATATCAAAATCTAAATTAAAGCAATTCACTTCATCAGTATTCGTAGTACGTACGAGTTTCTAGAATATTGTATATTATATATATATATTATTAATATATAGTGTTTATATAATTAAAAATTAATTAAAGACATTTTTTGCAGCCCATACCAAAGAAATTTCTTCGCAGGAATGAAAGATGCCTTGGGAAAAATGTGACACTTAAATTTGGAAGAGATTCGTGGACTGTGAAAGTGGTGAATGGTGGATCGTTTAGCAAAGGTTGGGTCCAGTTTGCAACAGAATGCAAATTAGTTGTTGGAGACATTTGTCGATTTAAACTGAGTGACCGTAAAAATTTAGTGTTCCATGTTTCCATTTTTAAGGAGCATCGCTCATGAAAATGAAATCTTGTTAATGTTGTCTTTATATTTTTTAAGTCATGGGGAGAATCTTTTGTAGTAATTATCAAATGGATTGTATGGAGAATCTTGGTATTTCATTTCATATTTGACTATTTATTTTCATTTTTATTTTTGTTGTAAATTAAGGGTCAGCTTTATCATTTCAAGAAGTCATTAATTATTAATGTTAATCTATTGTGTTCTCTATTATTAAAAGAAAAGAGGAAGTGAAAAAAAGTAGAAAGTTAATAGAGAGAAAATCGTATTAAGGATACTTTAGTTTTCTCTCTTTTTTTTAAAATTACTTAGAGCATCCCTGAGAACACATATGTTTTATCTTTTATAATTAAAATTTTTATTATAAAACGCCAATAATATTTTGTCCTATTATTATAAAAGAAAGTATAGGAATCAATGGAATATTTATACGTATAATAGAGATTTAAGAAGTATTAGAGATATAACTATTAGTGTTATTCTTTTTTATCAGCTGAAGTTTTTGGAATGAGTTGTATCATAACATGATATTAGAACTCTAGATCTAAAATGTCAAGAGTTCGATCGTTGGTGAATTCTAAAATCAGTTTAAATTTACTCAATAGTCTATTATACACTTTATTATCCTTAGTACTCGCATAATAAAAGTGATGTTCATTTTGTAACTCAATAGTTCATTGTCTCTCTAGCAATACTCAAAAAATAATGTAAAATATTAAAATAGTAAAGTATCATTATTTTACATTAAAATTATCTACACATCAAAAAAATTATCCCATCTCTAATCCGATATTTAAATTTAATTTTGTTTTGAATCTCACAAAACAGCACATTAATATTTGTAAAATTATATGTCACAAATAATAATTTAAAATTAAAAAAATAAAATTTGATACTATTATGTTTGATTTTAATTCAATTAAAATTTTTGTTATTTTTATTATTTTATCAAGATAGTTATACAAGTATCAAAATTTTAGAATTTAAATTTTTTAAATTTTAAATTTTTATTTTAAAAAATAAAATATAATTTTTTATTTTTGAATTTTTTTAATTTTATTTATAAAATAAATAATAAAAAATTATATTTTTTTAAAGTAAAATTTAAAAATTAAAAATCTAATTTTATTAATTTCTATCAAGGTGATACTATCTCTTTAAAGTAAGATCAGTTTTATTTTATCTATCAATTTAAATTCTAAATTAATTTATTTTTTAAAAATATCAAAATGATACTCCAAAAATATTTGATTAGAGATCTTATTATATTTTCAATAAAAAGTTTAATATTTGTCTTAATATTTGTGCACAATTTAAAAAAAGTTTAGATAAACAACATAATTAACTTCTTTTTGAAAAAAAAAAGAGCTTAAATAATATAAGCTCTTAAATAACGTTTTAGAAAACTGTAATTTAGTTTTGAAAATTACACCAGACATGGATCCATTTTTAATACTACGGAAATGGATCTTCTCAATTTTTTTTAACAATTGAGAGTGTAAAGTGTGATTTTTTACCATTAATTTTATAAGTGGGACAAAAAATAAATATAAAAGAGAGAGCAATGAAGGATTAGAAATCACATTTTACACTCTTAAATTTATTTCATAAGTCAAAAGTTCAAAAAAATTATTTTTTGAAATTTTTTCAAACGGACCTTTAAAAATGGTAACTTTTTTGAGTTTTTGACTTATAAAAAGTAGTACTATTAATATCAGGTGCAATTTTTAAAACTAAAGCACAGCTTTCTAAAAAAATTATTTAGAAGCTTATAGAAAAGTTTAAAAAATATAACTTCTCTCACAATAGTACTACATTTTATCACATTTCTATAAAATAAGTACTTTTAGAATTAAAAACTCAAATACAAAATAACTTATTTATAAATTATTTTTAATATAATTATTTATTATTTAAACTATTTTTTTAAAATTAACTTAATTAAGTTGTTTATTCAAACTAAACTTAAATAACTCACCGAAAAAGTGAATATTTAATGATTAGTTTTTATGTACGGATATAATAAAATTTATGGTGGATTAGGAAATAATATTTCAGTGTGATGATTAATTTATATGTACTGATATAATAAAATTTATGGGCAATTAAAAGATGATACGTAGATTATATTTATTTTTATCATTATATGTATTAAAATATTTTTATTTATGAAAATATTTTTGTAGATACAATGATATAATATTTTTTAAACAATAAATAAAAAATAAATATTGACAGAAATAAATATAATCTACATAATATTTTTTTATTCGTTTATCTTTTTATTCGTATCGACATGTATAAATTAGTCAATGTATTGAAAGTATGCACCTATCAAAAAACTTATTGCCAACATTAATTTTTTTATCATAAATTTTATGTTATCGTTCTATTCTGATGTTACCTATATACTTATATAGTGATTAGTGGCATAGAACTTAATTTGTATTTTAAAATTTCAAGTCTTTTAGATATATTTTTAGCATATTAAAAACTTTTATGTTATCTTAAAAGCTAATAAAAAGCTTCTTTATTGTTTTAATTTTTAAAAAACATTTTTATGAACATCCAAAATCTTCTAGAATACATTTCTCCTCCATGAGCTATAACGTACTCTATACTCTTCTTAAAATTTATTTATAACTTGCTGTGGCCTATGAAATTGATTCAATTCCCTAATTTCATCACCCTTTTTCTTCTTCCTTCTTCTTCTTCACCAACAAACAAATATGGCTTTCTATAACATGTTTTTTAAGGTTCTTATTGATCCCAACCAACTGAGGGAAAACCAACCAAAATGGAAGAAGCCGTCTACACTTCATGAATTGGTTCGTATTATATTATTATTATTATTATTATTATTATTATTAATTCTTTGACCAAAAACAATATCATCACGGATGTCCATTTAAATTTGATGCATTCCTATTCATTATAAAAACATAAACTTATGTCGAGAAATTACTAAATAATAATGTATATATAATTTTTTGTTAATTGTTAATATTTAATTTATTATATATTGTTTATTATTTCAGGAGATACCACCAAAGTTTGTAGAGAAAAATTGGAAAAAATTATCAAATCCGTTATTGTTGGAGCTACCAACCGGAGATAAAACAGAAGTAAAATGGGTCAAGAAAAAAAATAATAGCGTTTGGTTAAATGAAGGTTGGAGAAGAGTTGTGGAATTGTTAAAACTAAAGCATGGATGTTTTGTGACTTTTAAATATAATGGGAAATCGAAATTTGAACTCATGGTGTTTCATCCGAATACTTTAGAAATTGATTACTCAAGTGTGAGAGGTTTCTATAACGATGATCATCATCAAGGTGCAAATGAAAATGATGATGATGGTGGTGATGATGATGATGACTCTATTGAGATTATTGCTGAAGAGCCAGAACAATTCAACAACAGAAGCAGAGAAGGTAAAAAGAGTTACATGAATCTGTTTCATACAAAAATTATATATACATAAAGTTCAATTTTAATGCATGCACTAGAGTATAAAAATTATATTTGTTTTTTCATATAACCATTCATATTATTAATGTAAAAAAAAATTACTTTTTTGTTTGAGGATGCATCAAAATTATATTAGATTCTATTATTATATAAATGCTGAAAATAAAATAGTTTGATTATTGAATTTACAGGAACTTGTAAAAGCATGCTCAAAGAAGTTCATGAAAATCATGACTATATTGTAATTGATGATGATGATGATGATGATGAATGGCACTCTAAACCACTCTTGATGAGAAAGAGAACCAAAACAAAAGGTAATTGAATTGAAATCTAACTTTAACTTTTTTTATTTTATATTTTTTATTTCATTATTCAGCTCATATTTCGAGACAAAACTGAAGAAATTCAAAAGTCAATAGAATCAATATACCTTATAGTGAAGAATATATATCTATCAAAAGTATTTTTTTTATGTATCATGTTAAAGTTTTATATTTATCTGCTTCATAATATATAATTGGTTATGTTAATAACTTAATAAATCAATATAACTAGCCACAATTTTTTCCTGTCATTATATTATATATTATATATATAATCTTATATATATATATATATATATATTATATAATATAGTATATATAACTCTTAGGATTGAAGGGAATATCTTATAAGCCAATGAGTAATAGCTCAAATAGTATAATTTTTTCATATTCAATTAAGAAGTTACGGATTCTAGTCTCCTATTTTTGAAAAAAAAAATACCTTATAAATACTGAAAATGAAATAGTTTAAATAATTATTTGAATTTACAGGAACAAGTAAAAGCATCCTCAAAAAAGTGAGGAGAAATATGAAATGTGATGATAACCGGAGCAAGGCACTGGAGAGGGCTGAAGCCATCTCTTCAAAGCTGAAAAATCCTTCTTTTGTTCGTGATTTGAAGCGTTCATATGTTGATTACGGGATCATGGTAATTAAAAAAAAACACACATTCATTAACTTGATTCTATATTTTGTAGAGTTTATTTCCTATTAGTAAAAATATGCTTTTTCACACACAGAAAATTACATGTTTTATTTTTTGTGCTTTATATTTTCAGTTTGTAGTAGTTTCAAATTTTGTATTAATATTGTTATATTTTTAATTGGTGTAGTTTTATTATTTGTTATTATTAATCAATTTTTAAAATAACAAAAGAAAGTTAATTGGGGCCAAGTCATGTGTTGATATTAAAAATTATATACTACTTCAGTCGATGTTCTATTTATTTTTTTAACTAAATAGAATAATCAAATCCAAAACATAAAAAAAAATTAAATTTATTTACAATAAAAAATTTATAATTTATTTACAGTTGTGGATTTATTTTATTTTATTTTTAATAACCATGCATGATTTAATTTGTAACATATGCAGCAAATACCATGTTCATTTTCGGAACAATATTTATATAGATTAAAAGGAAGTGGCACAATTTGGGTTAGTGATAATGAAGACATTAAATGGAGCATCAAATACAGTTACAGTGATTCTCAGAACAGAACAAGTATTTATGGTGATTGGCACAAATTTAGAAAAGAAAACGAGTTAGAAGTTGGTGATGTTTGTGTATTCGAAATGATGACGGAAGTTGAACCCGTTTCCTTCAAAATTTACATCATCCGAGTCAGACAAGAATCATCATCATCTTATCCTCATCAATTCCAAGGTTCTAACTTTTAATTAATTAATTAATTTTAATTTATTTTTTGTCATTATTAATTAATAAAATTTTTACGGTGTGTTTGATTTACAGTTTTATTTTTTGTTTTTCTGTTTGATTTACAGTTTTATTTTTTGTTTTTCTTTTTAATATTTTTTTATTTTTGGTATTTTTTTAATTTGTAAATATAAAAAAACAAAAAATTTTATTTTTTATTTTTTATGTTATGATTTTATATTTTTTATAAAATTCAAAAAGTAGAAAATATTAAAAATAAAAACGGAAATCAAATACAATTTTATTAACTTGTATTCTAACATGCATTACATGGATATTATTAAAAAAAGGTTCGCTAAAAATTATTAAAAATGTTTTTTTTTTATTTTTAATATATTGAATATAGAAAGTTTTAAAAAAATTACTAGTATATTTTTAAAATATACTCTTATAGCATAAAGTAGCTAAATAATAATTAATATGATGTCTCTTTACTATTATATTTAAAATTTTCCTATTTTTTTAATTTTATTTTGGTTGCAAAATCTAAACTTTTTTTTTCTTTTTTTTTTTTAATGTCTAACAGAGTCCGAAAGGCCCAATAGGCAGGCGAATAATCAATTCGAGCTTCTGATAACAAAATCAAAATTGAAGGCATCAACACTCGTGGTACGGATTAATTACTAGAATATTGTATATTATATATTAATATAAATAAATTATTGTATGCTATATAATTAAAGATATTTTTATTTTTGCAGAAAATACCAAGAAAGTTTATTCGCCAGAATGAAAGATGTGTTGGAAAAGATGTGACACTTAAAGTTGGAAAAGAATTGTGGACTGTGAAAGTGTTGAATTCTGGTTCGTTTTGTAAAGGTTGGATTCAGTTCGCAAGAGAATGCAAATTAGTTGTTGGAGATATTTGTCATTTTGAACTCACTGACCCCACTAATTTTGTGTTCCATGTTTCCATTTCTAGGGAGGAGCATGGTTCATGAAAATGAAATCGTGAGATCTTGTTAATGTTGTCTATATATATTTTAAGCAAAGTTTTAAAAATCGGTTAGAACCGATAGATCGACTCGGTCAAATGAATCTTTTTTAGTAATTATCAAATGGATATATATATGGAGAATATTATCCTAACCAGCACTATGTATATATTATTATGAATTAAGTATCCATGAATGCATGTAACGTATTTTCTGTTGAATGCTGGATTGTAATTTTTTTCGTAAAAATTTACATTTATAATCGATTGGTGATAATTTAGTTAAATTTATTAAATTATTTAATAATTTTAAATAAAAAT
The DNA here is from genome assembly GCA_003063285.2 of Arachis monticola. Classification (NCBI taxonomy): domain Eukaryota; kingdom Viridiplantae; phylum Streptophyta; class Magnoliopsida; order Fabales; family Fabaceae; genus Arachis; species Arachis monticola. The sequence goes on along the minus strand of QBTX01000777.1, from coordinate 13,705 downwards.
AATTATATGATATTTTTTATTTAATTATTTTTTATTTAGTTTTTTTTATTTTACTTATATTATTATAGTATTATATTATATATAAGTATGTTTAATATTGATAGAGCAAATATTACCACATCAAATATCATTTAGGTGTATAGTCAGGCTAAAAAATTTGGATATAAGAGTAGAATGAGTGTTATATTTTAACGTGGTGATGTTTGGTGTTTTTTAAAATTACTGGAGTTAAAAAAAATTTAAAAATTTGGAGTACACAGATCGGACCGTTCGATTTGTGTACTCCAAAATTTTTTAATTTTTTCAATACAAATCGGATAGTTCGAATACAAAAATAGACGGTTCGATTTGTGTATCTAAAATTCGGATGGTCCGATTTGCATTCTGTACATTAAATTATTTCATATTTTAAAAAAATACCACAGTAAATCACAATTTAAAAAAACATTATTAATCCAATATTAAAAATAAAAAAATGGTATAGTCACAAAAAAATTATTTAGGTGTCTTTTGTTGAAAGGCTACATTAAATATATTTGTGTCTATATGAATATTAATTTTTAGAATTTTTAGAATTTAACTAATATGTATTTTAAAAGCACAAATTAATATTATTATTAATAAAAAATTTAAATTTAATTTAATAAAATTTTTTGTAAACATTTTTAATTGTAATTATCTATACCAAATTATTTTAGCAAATTTTTTTATTTATTTATTTATTTATTTTTGCAATGAAAGGGGCACGAAGACCCAAATAGAAACGGTTCATCTGCAATTAGGGGGAAAAACAATTAAGGAGGAAGGGAATAAAAATTAAATAAGCATTATGAGTTATTGGACAAATTAATTTCTATTTTTATTTCAAAATTAATTTGCATTTTAAAATTTCAAGTCATTTGAATATATTTTTAACATATTAGATGTATTAAAAATTTTATGTTATCTTAAAGAATTTAACTATATTATGTTTCAAGATCACAGTTTAAAAATATAATAATAAAAAATTTAAATTTTTATGTAGTTAATATATTAAAAATATAAAAAAATATCTTTGTAATAATTTTTTAATAAAATATTTTTTTCTATAATATCTTTAAAATATATTCTTAAAGCACATGTTAGTAAGATTATATCTAGTTTTTAAGCGATTCCCAAAATATTCTACCAAAGAGTAAATGTTCGATTATTCAGTTATTTTTTCATATTTTAAATTTTAAAAAACTTGTTTATTGTTTTAATTTTTAAAAAATATTTTTATTTTAAAAAACTGTAGCGTGACCAAGGCAAAAACGTACTCTACAAGTCTACATTAATTTTATATATAAATAACGCCTTGAAAATGATTCAGTTACCCTAATCTCATCACTCTTCAATCTTCATAAATCACATCTATTAGTTTTTATTTTTAACTCTTTTTCATTCTCAGTTCTTCTTTTTCATCATCAACAAACAAACATGCCCTACCATAACATGTTTTTTAAGGTTCTTCGTCATCCCAACCTTTATGATGAAACGGTTCGTATTATTATTTAAATTCTTCTTTCATACCATATATAAATTCAATGCATTTTTATTCATTGTAGTCAAAAAATAAAAATTGTGTTGAGAAATTATTAAATAATGTACAATTTTTATTTTTGTTAATTGTTGATATTTAATTTTCATGCTATTAATATTGTTATATATTATTGCTTATTTTTTCAGAAGGTGACAAAAAGTTTTGTGAAGAAATATTGGAAAGGATTAGCAAATCCCGTATTGTTGGAGCTACCAACGGGTGATAAAATAAAAGTAAAATGGAGCAGGAAGGAAGACGAAAGTATTTGGTTAAATGATGGTTGGAAAAGAGTTGTGGAGTTATTAGAACTAAAACACCAATATTTTGTCATTTTTAAATTTAAAGGAGATTCTAAATTTGAACTCATAGTGTTTGATTTGAGTGCTATGGAGATCGATTATTTAAGTTTGAGAAGTATTCGTAATGATCACCGTCAAGAGACAAATAGAAATCATAATGATGATGAAGACGACGAGGATCAATCTATTGAGATAGTTAATGAAAAGCAAGAACAATTCAGAAGAAGAAGTAGAACAGGTAAAAAATAGTTTGAAGTTTTAATTTTGTTTTAAAAATTTTCGATTTATAGAGCTGCAATATATGATCATTATTTTTTATTTGTTCGTGTCAGTGGTTATTCTGATAAAATTGTTGTTTATTTGGCACTAAATTTTTTAAAAACATTAGCGGATACAAAAAAAACTTTCAAAAAATAAAATTTAGGATATTTTTAAACAAAACAAAATATACTTTATTCTTTATTTATATATATATATATAAGAAGTTAATTTTTTTCATTTTTTATTGAAAATTTAGGTTTACAAGTTGTAAAATCCCATATTTGATTATGCATGCTATTTTGATGAATTTCTTCTACCTTAGAAATAGTGAAAGTAGTTGAATTTATTTAATTTGAATTTTGTAGGAGCTTGTAGTGAAAGACTTAAAAGAGTTCAAAGTGATTCAAAAATTGCTCCGAAGAAGGATAATAAACCGTTGGCAGTAGAATTTCAAAGCAAAAAAGCATTGATGAATAGAGCCCAAGTTTTCTGCCTAAACTCAAAATATCCTTGCTTCATACTAGAAATGCAAAGATCTTATATTTCACATGATCTACTGGTAATTTTCTCTCCACATCTTTTCTATTTTATGAATTTTTATTTCACATTTTCTTTTTATATGCATTGCATAAATTTATTTATTTTATTTTTGACCTCTTCTGGTATATAATAACTTGTTGAGAAAAAAAGTTTACCATAAAATTGAGTAGAGTACAATATTTAATTGTTTTTAACAACCAACAAAATATAGTATTTTTCGGTAATTTTAATATTTAAGATTATGAAAACTACCTTCTTAAAAATATACCTAATTATTGTTATATTAGTTATTGCAGATATTGCGGTTGTGAAATTAAAAGGTCAAACTCATGCTTAGTAGATAAAACTTGCGGAATTATTGGAACGGAGATTATTCATCATGTTTTTAATCAATTTCCTTTTTTATATTTTTATATATAATATTAGATTTATATACAAAATGTCAAAAAAAATAGTGTAAAAAATTTTTAGTGATTTCTGACTATGTTGTAACATTATTTTGTGTTTTATTTCCTCGTAAACCATGATTTTGGAACAGCGTATACCAATCGAGTTTTCGAGAGTGCACTTACATGGGTTAGAGGGAAAAGCCAAAATTGGAGTTAATGGTAACATGAGATGGGATATTGTGTTAAGATTTTGTGGTGATAGAGCTACTTTCAGTGCTGGTTGGAGAAATGTTTCCAATGATTTTGGCTTAAAATTTGGTGATGTTTGTGTTTTTGAGATGATTAAGGACACTCCACTTTCCTTCAACATTTTTCTCATCAGACCCAAACAGCAACCAATAAGCCTTTGCCACCAAAACTTGCCAGGTTTCATCATTTTTAATTGTTTCATCACTTATTATTATTATTATTGATGATGTTGTTTAATATAAAGTTACTTCGAATATATTGCTTGAAAGATGTTATATGGACAATCTTGAGTTGAATTAAGGTTAAATTATAAAGAAAATGAGCCCAATTTTGGTAGAAATTAGTATTATGATTAGAAAAATTATTGTGAGTCATAATTCATCATTGTTTTAATTGTCCTCTTAATTTTTAGATAAAGAAATTTTGAATTTTTTTATATTTTTATAAAAAAATGATTTAAAGTTCTAACTTATTCTCCTAATTATGTTATTAATTTATAAATAAGAAAATTATTGATGTTTTTAGAAAATAACATCTGTATTTAAGTTTTTTTTACTCTTTTTAGTATTAGAAAGATAATTAGAGGATGAATTGAGATTTTCAATCAATATTCTTTTAAAAAACAATGTATATTATTTGCTTTTTTTTATTTAATTGTTATGGTATGTAGCAGACCATTATCAAAGCCTCCCTCAGCCAAAGAAAGTGCAAGGGCAAACCAGTCAATCTAGAAAAAGAAAAAGAAGCAGTGATGGAACTTTCATGAGAATCCGTGACAGTAAATATTATTCTTTCCCCTTTTTTTTTTCTCCATTTTACTTTGGTGGATACAATGATCATGCCATGCCATATTTACAATTGGTTTTTGAGAGTTTAATTTCTTATTTGAATAAATTATTAATTTAAATATTTAAGTGGTTTTAAAATAAGAAAACTTTTTGGTCTAAAGCATCTAAAGGCTTAGAGCAAAATGGATACATGATTTATTATATTATTTTAATTTCTATAAATATATTTTCATTCTCTTTATATTTCTGCAGGAGCTCCCAACATGCAGGATGATGAATTTATCCTTGAAATTAAAGATTATCACCTTAGTGGATCTACTGTGGTAAGATTATAATTATAACTTATAAGTAAATATTTTAAAAATTAAAAAAATATGAAAAAGAGATGGATATCCTAAAATTTGGAAAATAATAAGCAAAAATTCAAGTGCAGTTACTGATAGTTATTAAATGATTTGACAAATTTAAAATTTTCAATTATCACTTTCATATGAAATTAATTGCATCTGATTTTTCATCAAAATCGTGCGTATTGCGTAATATAAGCTACTTATTCATAAAGTTGTCTTTTCATTTTATTTGTTTATTTATTTATTTATTTTTGCAGTTCATACCAAATGGATTTTGTCGTAGGCACAAAGATTGTCTTGGAAAACTTGTGAATTTGAAATTTGGAGAAATTTTACGGCCAGTGAAATTGTTAGCACGCGGTGCATTTTCTGAAGGATGGTTGAATTTTGCAAAAGAATGCAAATTGAATYCTGGTGACTTTTGTTCCTTCAAACTTGTTGATGACCAAAATCCTATCTTTGAAGTTTCAACTGTAAAATCAAAATAGTTAGGTTGTGTGTTTGTTCTATGAAGCACAAGATTAAGGCTTTTGTTTTCATCTTTAGGTTGATACTCTTTTGTGTTATCATATTGGTTACTAATATAACTGTTTGGAGTTTACTTTTGTCATCATTGTATGTATTTTGGTAACTAAACTCCCATATGATGCTTAGTTTATTTTACTGTCTAGTACTTTTTTATCAATGTTCTACTTTAATGTATTGAGTTTTTTGTTTCAAAAAAAAAAAATACTCTCATATCATGTATTGTTGATTATGTCATCGTAAGTACTATTAATTAGCATTAATATTAATTAATAACATATTATATAGTATCTATTTATTATTCAAATTTCTCTAATAATATCCCTTTGATGAAGAAAAATGATATTTGTATTATTTTTTATATACTAAGTTATTTTTTTCATCTTTTTATAGTATAAAAGAAAATTTTGTTATTTTTTTATATTTTATCATTATTTGTAATATTAAAAATATAAATGTATAAGAGAGAGATATATAAAGAGTAAAACATTCTTCTTAATAAAATAGTTTTGAAGTTTGAAAAATTAAATTAGTATATGACATTATCTTTTGATTTCAGGTTACATATTACATTATTTTATTTCAGAACAAGAACTACTTGTTATTTTGGCCCCCTTAATTGCTAGTTCAATTCATTTCTCTTTCTTTCTCTTTTGAATGAAAGAAGCAACACCTACAACTGCATCATGCAAATAAATAATAATGAAAATCTTAATTATGAAAGATTTATTTATTTATTGCATCACATAAAAAATGTGATGAGATTATAGATCAAAGGCGCCTTTGTATGGTTAGCTTCAAGCCATGAGCCATTGACAAAATAGTCATCATTCTATAATTAACTTGGTGACCAGCCACCAAATTAAACTTATAAAATCTGCACAAAATAGCCATCACCATCCTCATTTGTAGGTATGCTGAGTCCTTCCCAAGGCATATCCTTGGCCCTCCCTGAAAAATCCATGGACATATTGATCCCTAATAATTGATTTGTTCCATTGTTAAATAACTCTCGTAGCGTGTAATTCGTATCAAACAAGCTGTAACAGAGAGTCATGTTTGATTTATTCCGATTGAGATCTGATCTTGGATCCAAGTGAACATGAGGAATCATCAATAGTGTCATAGCTGATTTGAGAATGGTCAATGAAATTAAATGTCCACGGCCACTCAAAGAGGTCGACCAGGAATATTTGTCCTTGGCTTCGTTTTTTTTATAGTGATGTATTTGGTACGGCTCCTCTAGATATATTTACTCTTTGTATTTGGATTTTTTTTTACGAAACTCAAACCCACGCAGACCTCTTAAATTGTCATGGCGAGAGAATTCATTCATTTGAGTAATAACTCATATGGCACCGGTCGTGTTCCAGGTCAACGTTAGGTGATATTCTTTGTTTGTATTTCTTTTTTTTTGCACTTTTTTTTTTTTTTTTTTTTTTTTTTTTTTTTTTTCTTTTTCAATATGTTTTTTTTTTTTTTTTTTTTTTTAATTTTTTGCTATTTAAGATTCCATGTATTTACCAAAACATCTTCGAGATGTTATAATGGAAGCTGACTCCCACAACTCACATACAGATATATCCGGAAGAAGTGACTGAGAATATTTCCTATTGTTGTTTAATAGATATATTCATTGATATTCATTTTTTGTTGACGAACATGTTAAATGTTAATCTAACAAAAATCTATGATATTAATACACTTGGGACTGTTGGAGTTACTTGAGAATTATTTTAAAAACTAAACAATTTATTAGATTATGTGATCTAATTGAATAATGTCGACGAATTTTAGGAACGATGCGAAGAAATTAATACCTGTTAATAAATAAGGATTAGATTTGATAGATATCTTACTTTGGCTTCTCTACCAGCACAAGCACCTGGAAGATTGATCCATCAAATATATACAATATAAGATTTAAGAAAATCATTTGAAAATATTAGATTTTTTTTTTTTTTTTTAATGAAATTGTTAAATATTTGAGTAGGGCCTGCTATATTCATTTTTTGTTGAAGGAACAAGAAGCGGGTTGGGAGAGATTGTAGATTAATTTAATGTGCATCGCCCCTGAAGCATATTTTTGTATACTGAATTCCCTCATAATTTTCTTGACTTCATGAACTGTAGAGCTTTCTGTTTGTTGTCTCGTTTGCTCCAAATTCACAGTCAACATTAATATATCCATCTTGCCAAGCAAATACTCGTGCATATACTTAGAATAGACACTTCACCTGGGCTGCATTTATTTGGTGTATAGAGCGATAATAAGATGATTTTTTTTGTTTTATATTTTGTTTTAAAAAAAAAAAAAACTAATGTAATTTTAAAAAATATTATTATTCTTTTATCGTTTTTGATAATCTTAATAGAAATGTCTTTTTTTATGGATGTGGTATAAATAGATTCTTTAGAAATAATATGTTATGCTAGTCTCTCTTTTTAATTAATAGAATTTCTTCCAAATCAAAACACAAAATAAAAAAAAAAAAAAAAAAAAATATAGTAAATTTATTTTCTATATAAATAAATTACATCTAAAAAGAAACGAATTATACAATTCGATAATGTTATGGTTAAAGATAAAAAAAATAAATCTGGGTTCAGAACTACTTTAGTGGTAGTCCTCATGTATTGTTGTAGCAGATTAATAATACTTTAAATTAGGGTGAATTTGGGCTATATTTGGTGTCTAATTTTTTTTGTAGCATAAACATTTTGGTTCCGTGTTACAATTATAGGGCTATGGTTGATAATGTATTAATCTTCCATAACAAATCGCTGCATCACTAAGATATTGTTAGGTATCTCACCGACTTGAAAGGAAGGAAAGGATGTATTTAGGTATTTATCCTGTTGGGATAGTTAATGTGAAATTGGTCTGAGCACATGTTCGCATGCATAATCTGATTATCAGCAAAGGATGCTGATGGGTTGTAAGTATTTCCATAAAAAATATAAATAAATTTTTTTTTTGTGAACTTTGGACATAAGTAGTTTGAAGCAGGCCTATATTTTTGCATCCATCATGAGTTCATTACAACAATAATCAGGACAAAAAGGCCAAGTCTTGGGCCTTTATTGTTCCTCTGACTCCATCTATGTATTAGGCATGCCATTGAACAAATCATTCACATCAAATACGTCGACCAACACTTCCCATGTTGCATTCTAATGAAGGGCTTGTCTCTTGTCCCATTTTTAAGAACCGAGTAATATGTCATTTAAATGAATGCTTCAATGGTGATGTTATTGATGGACTTTCTTATAATCTGATTAAAGGTAATGTGTCATAAGATGGTTAGCGATTAGGTATGATTAGTGTTTATTTATGGGGGGGTCGGGTTTTGATGGGCAATGAGCAAGCGATGTGGGACAGTTGTTTTTGAATGACTTCTGTAAAGTTCCATGTTGTTTCTGCCACGTTGACCTAAATATTCTGTGAAATGTCTATGGAAACGATATATGTGATGCTACAAAGGACAGCTACTCACTTTAATTCTTGTTATTGTTTCTCAGGAAAATTAATATTGATTTTGGTTTCTTGCAGTTAATATATAATGCTGCATAGTTGAAGGTTTCCAGATATTGATTGACATACAGAAAATTAAAGAAAAAAAAAAAAAAAATTTATCTTTTTATATTTCTTGCTTTTGAAGGTTGTTTATTGAGAATTGCGTACTAGTGATCTATTAATCTTTATATAGTAAAAGATATATAGTATTTTTAAGCAAGCATGTTGTCCCACTGACAGCGCGCTTTCAAAATTACAATGTAGCTGAGCTTCACTGAATTTGGTGGTATAGGGAGGGATTGTAAGTCAAATTTTGGTTGTCACAATATAACTTACTTTACATACGCAAGGTTGAATTTATTGGACCATATCATAATGTTCGGTATGAGTAGATAACAGAATATGCATCAGTCAAATAGAGGTGTGTCACTATTAGGCCTGCGTGAAGGTTGGATCCAAGTAAATTAGTTCATCTTTTTTCATTTTATATGTGTGTTAATAATGTTTTCTCTTTTGCTTGGTGTCATAATTTTCCATTTCCAGTTAGCCTTGCAAATGGGGATTTAGGGATTATGCGAATTGTTATCGCTTATTGATGCATTGTTTGTATTTATGAAATTATTCAACATACTCTCTAAAGTCTTAAGCAAAATACCGTGCGTTAAAAGTCATAAGACAATCAGTACTGCGATCTCTAATTTTATATGAAGCTCCATAGTAACTGCAAGTGTGAAACAAAAAATTGCTCCTCCTTCTAACTTGAACTAATGGGGAGCTTAGATGTAAAACGATTTTCACCCCTCCCCTTCTTTCTCCAAGGACTTTACTTTCAAGTTCCACTGCATATTGCTAAAGAACTCTTTCTTGGCAGCTATACCTCTTCACGTTTTCTGGCATACTGGCTAGTTGGGGTGGAGATAGAACCTCGATTTTGTGGGCTTGACTTCATCAATTTATATTTTCAATAAAAAAAATTCTCAAAAGTGAATGGTGAAAGATTCTAGGTTTTTTCAGAAGAGGCGAAGCTCTTGCAATCATATGTAGATAATTTAAGTTTCTTCTCTTTACTTTGTATTCACTAATTATAGGGAATTAGAGTTTCTGAGAGGGATAATGGAGAATGGTGGAGACACACAGTAAGACATGCATTTGTTTTAGAAGAAGACACATAAAACTGTTAGGGCGCAGGTCGGAGTTGGTTGTTCCTCTATTTAGCATAAAATTTGTCGTTTTGTGGAATTTGGTATCTTTAGAGATGATTAGGTTTTATATTCGTTCTCAATGGACTTATGCTCTCTACTATGGGGAATGTGCTGTCCTACTTATCGTTTCAAGAACAAGGCATAATCATGAACACTTTTGCAATACAATTTAAATGTTTTTTCCTGCGTTTTTTCTGTCTTGAAGAAAACTTTTCTATTGCAAAATTTTGATATCCAACCAGAAAAGATATATATAACAAAAAAAATGAGATTTACCTCTAACGGCTGGAGGGTTCTTCCAGTGGAATGCGGAGCTTAACTATATGATATATGTGTGACCTTTTGTGCTTTACGCTGTCGTGAGGGAATACCTGATTTTGGGATAGTACTAGGAGAACTAAGGATGTCTCAATCAAATACGAGGGTAAATCTAGATTGTAAGGGGACGGTTCCTGTTAATTTTGGTGCCTTCTTGGCCCACTCCTAACTCTTATCTTACTAGGGTGTGATGTGTTTTTGGTGTTTTGTTTTGTTTTGATGTTTGGTTCGTGGCTTGAGCATGGATTACCAGTTTTGTCATTATATCGGAATATCGAAGAACGAAAGCAACTTCTCGTTTTCTATAGCTCCATTGATTTGGCCACCCTCTTGAATGTATCTGGGTTGGCGCAGTGGTTACAATAGCGTGAGTGCATTTCCAGAGAGGTTGATAGCTTGGTTAATTTGAGAGACGTTTGCATTTTCAAGGTAAAATAAATAACTTAGTAACATTTTTTTAAAAATTTTTTTGAATCATATTTTTTAAAAGTTTAAAAAATATTTATTATTTTTCTTTTTTGGCATTTTTTTTTTTTTTTTTTTTTTTTTTTTTTTTTGGTTATTTTTTGTTTTTTTTTTCTTTTTGTGATAACATGTTTTCTATCATGGCAGAGAAGCATTATGAGACTTGGCAAGAATATGTGGACATAGGGATCGGAAGAACGTCTCTGTCAGCACAAGGTTCAGCTGCAGCTTTTGGTTCATCTTATCATTTGGTTGTGAATCCTTTGAACTTGAAGCATTTGGGTGATAAATGTTCTGCTCAAGAATCTGTAGACATTGTTGTGTCTCTCTCAAAATCATTTTCTCTTTACATTATGAAAACACAGTATATTTTTAGGTTTTTTTTTTTTTTTTTTTTTTTTTTTTTTTTTTTTTTTTTTTTTTTTTTTTTTTTTTTTTTTTTTTTTTTTTTTTTTTTTTTTTTTTTTTTTTTTTTGAGTTTTCTTTTCTTACCCCAAAACATGATGTATGAAGTGCTTCTGGCACAATTGTTTTCCAATCTCCACAGCCTGGAAATTTTTTGTTAGAAATGGAAATTGAAGGATATATGCCTTAATAATTAATAGTGATAATTATGATATAACTAAAATAAAAAAAAAAAAAAAAAATTTTTAAAATTATATGAGCGTGTTTTTAAATTGCTATAGTTGGCATTTTATTTAATAGAAATTTCGGGATTTGGTATTGTTTGATTTAAATCAATTAGTAAACAATAATTTATTTGTAAAAACACTCATAGCTTTGTTTCTATTTTCTTTAATTTCTAATATTACTTTAATTTTTTTTTTTTTTTTTTTTTTTTTTTTTTTTTCTAATTTTTATTTGGTGTGAGATATAAGCGTCTTTATTTACAATGACGTGTTTTTAATGAGGGATCATTCATAACATTGTCTAAATTCGTCATATAGTTCTTGTTTAGTGCTACAGATATTTTAAGAAAATGATTAACCAAAACTATCTGAATAATTTTGTTTTCTAGTGGCGAGAAATAGAATCAATCATTGGCAGACCCATTGTGCAATTTTTATCTTCATTTTTGGGTCAAGTGGGAGTCCATATGTATCTTTTGGGTCTCCTCCACTCCAGCCAAGAGGCTTCTTTGTGGTTGGTTTATGGTGATAGTGTGCTTTTGATCGTCGTTTAGTACTCTAGGACCTACTTTATGGGCTGTGGCTAGTCTGTTGCGAGTTTTCCTATTTTCTATCTGATCATTAATAAAGAATAACTTAATGAAAAGAATGGTAAATACGATAAGATGAGAACAAAAATTCAAGATTGTTGCAGAATTTAGTTTTTTAGCTTAGTTATCTTTTTTGGGTTAGTTGGGTAGTTTTAGGATTTTTTATGTTTTTTTTTTTTTTTTTTTTTTTTTTTTTATATCTAATATGTGCTCTCAAATATTGTTATTATTTGCAAGTCAAAAATTAATTATTTGGGTGATGACTCTTTAACATTTTTCTATAGAGATATATCATTCATGTTTTTTTTCAAAATTTTTTTTTTTTTTTTTTTTTTTTTTTTTTTAAAATTAAAATCTAAAAGTATAAAAATAGAATTAAATTTATGGTATGAGGTTATATATTGGAGTAGTGCACTATAGATAATAAATTAATTTTAATGAATTAAAAAAAAAAAAAAACACTTAATTTTTTTTTAAACAACTTTTTTTTTTTTTTTTTTTTATGTTTTAATAATATAGTTTAACAGTTAATGTGGTAACAAAGTTTAATCATTATGTGAATTAGATCTGACACTAGGGTGTCAAGTTCCGAATCTAATCCTAATAATGATATTGGTATCAGCTTAAGCTACAAGGGTTTTGTTCTATATTAAAGGAATATTATGACCCTAGAGTATTTATATAGATTTTATTTATTGTTTTTTTTTTTATGAATTGAGTTTGAATATTGGATCAAGATAATGAAGGAAAAGTCCGATAAGTCGGTCCCACTGAAACAGTTCCTCACAAGCTTCATCTTAATCCAACGGTCCTGAATCGGCAATCTCTGCCTCACATTCACGGCTTCACATACAGCTTCTACCATCTTTTCCGCATTCGTCTTACTTCTTCGTGCTTGGTTTGCCCACGTATCGATCAATATGCGTATGACCGGACGCTGCAGGCGCGTTTCAGGCACCTGATTTACATTTCCTCCTTCCTCCTCATGTCATATCATTCGCGCTGTCATTTTCTGTCCGTTCAGCGTTGAGCTATTTTTTCATCACGTTTGCGAGTGGGGTCACGAACCCTCCTATCATTGTTCCGGTCGAAAGAAGCTCGGGTGTCGGGCAGGAGGCCGTTTGTCTTGCCTCTCCTGTTCCGATTCGCACCAGCCTCCTTGTCGTCTCTCCACGTACAACGTCGTGCGACATGTGAATCTCCTACGTACCTTCAACCGGGGCTTCTCTCTATTTCTGAATAACTCTAACCGCGCTGTTCAGTGCCTGTGCAGTTTCTCGATCCGGTTCGGGAGGAAGAAGCATAATGCTTACTTGCGTCCCTTGTAGAAAACGATCACGTTTTATCGTGAGAATCGTTTTCTTTTTTATCCGTCACAACCACCTTGACTCCCGGCAGATTGAACTCCGTAACGTCGCTACTAGAGTCCTTGTCGTTCTTGTTAAACGACTCGTCGTTTGCCGATGGATTGCCTTGGATTGACGAGATGCCTTTGAGATGCAGACTTGACAAGTCGTTGCTGGGGTACTGGCGGAGAAATTTCCGACTGCCAAAAGCGATGAGAATCGGCGTCGTTTTCGGTTATTGCTGTTAAGTTTAGCTGGGTGGTGCTGGCCTCAGGGAGAAGCGAAGAGGTTGCACGATGTTAGATGTTTGTTTGTAACGGCACGTCGTTTGTTTGACGTTTTAGGCCGTTGGGTGATCGGGTGTTTCGTTGGTGGTAATGAGGATTTCCACTTCAGAACGTGTTCCAATTTTTTTGGGTTTTTTTGTTTTCTTGGCGGATGCCCTAGGCTACTGATTAGTGGAGTTAGTGTTCTCAGAGACTAAGAGAGGAGGATAAAAAAAAAGCTGGGTTACGTGGTGGGAAATCGAGGAGTGAGAAAACGAGTTGGAGTTAGTGAGTTGAGGATGGCTTTGAGATGGGAGTGGTGCGTTGGTTTTAATAGGTTTGTGGTATGGTGATTATAGTCATGTTGTTATTGTGAATGTGAGAAATTAAAAATGATGAGGCAACGTTGA
>QBTX01003114.1:0-12086 GCA_003063285.2 Arachis monticola | reverse complement strand
CTTTTTTTCTCTCTATCTTCTAATCTCTTTTCCGTTCTCCTTTAACAACACAATTTAAAAAAAGAGAAAGTTCTCTTTCGTCGATCTTTCTCCCTCTTTGACTTTATCTTGTGTAATATTCTCATAGCGTTCTCCCATCTCACAATGCTTCTACATAGTAGTCACCACTTAGCATCATTTTTCTTGAATTATTTGCTCGATATTTCTATTCAACGACGTCACCACGTTTTGACAGCGTCATCTTTAGCGACTTTTTTTTAATGTAGTCAATACAGTAATCTATTTTAATTTTTTATTCTTTTTCTATTGTTATTTTATTTATTTATTTAATTTTCTTCTGACATATATGCTCAAGATTGTGAGACTTAACTTGATTTTAGTCATAAAGATAATTATAATTAAAAAATTCTATTTCTATATTTAATATATTGTGCTGTAAAATTATTTTGTTTCAATTATTTTAATTATTAAATTAATGTTAAAAATAGTTATCTTTTAATTTGTTTAATTTGAGAATAAAGTATTGAGAAGACAATTCTATACAAGTTTTATATTTAATTGAGGGAATTTTTTAGTAAGAGGTTTTAAAAAATTTCCAAAATACATTTTATTTATGGCAATTTTAAAACTCCTCAAATGTAACTCAAAATTAAGATTTAAACTTTTTTTTTTTAAAAAAAACCCCTCTTCTTCTTAGTTTTACGTAATGAGACAAATGAGAGAGAAGAAAAAGAATGGCGAAAAACCCTAAGTTCTCTACTGCCGGTTTCGTCATTGTTGCACTCGTCAGTTTCGCCGCCATTACAGTCGTCGATTCCGCCGCTGTTTCCACCACAGTTGTTGCAGGAAGCTTCTCAATCGAACCACATCCTCCTATTCATTATTATTGTTTCAGATCTGTTTGCTCTTATCTACGGTTGCCACTACAGTTTCGCTGCTGCACTTTTTGGCCACCGTTGCTGCCACAGGTTACGCCATTGTTGCCGCTGTAGTTAACTGCCACTGTAGTCAATTGCCGCGTCGAAAGCTTTTGGATCGAGCCATTATTTCAGATCTGTTTTTTTTTTCTTTTTCAGTTTTCATTGTTTTCGTGTGGAGTGATTCCTGTGGTTAAAGTTTTCTGACTCCACTTAGTACTAGATAAAAAAATATTTAATTTACTGAACTATTTTTTTTATGTTCTTTTTTGTTTTTTTTTTTAAACTCTTATTTACCAAATATAAATTAGAACAGAGATTGATAAACTAGAGTTAAAATTCACTATAATTTTTTTTTTTGCTTTTACCATCTACATATTTTCAGAAATCAAGTAAAAATAATATTCAAGAAATATTCACATCAGAACAAAGTAAATATTCACATTTTTAAAGATAATTGTAATATTTAAGTTATTTTAATAATTTAAAGGGTATGAACGTTAAAACTAACCTGTAATTATATGCTTTCTTTATAGCTTCAACATGAAAACATGTCCATAGATATTATAGAAGTGATCTAAAAGCAATAAAAAGTGAGTTGAAGATAAATTAAATTTCTTAGTATATAATTGAAATTTTCTTTCTTTTAAGTGAAAACAGTAATGACATCAAAGAGCTTTAATGCTAAAAACACAATGTAGAAAGCAAAAGTAAGATAATATTAGAGATAATAGTTAGAAAAAAATTTTTTTTAAAATTAGAAATATTGTGATTTTCAGGAAAAGAATCTTAAAGGAGAGAGAAGTAACAATTCTTAATTTGCATTTTGTTAAGGGGGTTCAATAGACTTTCTCAGTTTGAAATATGCTTGAAATGACCATATTCTGCATGCTCCGAAATCTGGCTGAATTACCTTGAATTTTCAACTTAAAATCATAAGATCTATAGATAAAGAATCAAACTCAAATGGCACAATAGATCTGCATTGGTTTGATACATCAATAGCAGCAAGTATATGTATATCTGAGATGGTTACATTTGGCAAGAAAAGAAACAAATACTTCAATATCAACATGATGAAATATCTCCAAAAAATAATTCTATCGTCATTGACTGCATGAACATATGATAATATCCTTTTCAAATCAGCCTGTATCTTTCTTGTAAAGCTGTTAAAAATTCGGTGCTCTGTTGATGTTTTTAGATTAGTGAAACTCGCCCCTGCCAAACAAAAAAGGAGTCAACTCACAAATCTTCAATCGTTAATTTTATAGAAAACATATATTCAACGAGATTATTATGACAAAATTTCTTTTTTTTTTTTGCTTTTCTTTCTATTTTCTTTGGGGGTTTACTTACCATGTTCGGTAGTCCAAAACACCGCACAATGAATTCAACTGTTATAGAATTTTTTGTGGCCTGATAATCATGACTTCTCATTCCCACTATATGATGATGCTAAGGCTACCATCATATCTTAGTTAATAGCTCATTCAGACACATATCTTAGCCAGGCAAAGCCCATGTTCTCAACCTCCTATTTTCTTCGCCCGCTTCTAAACTTAAATGCTTCATAACTGAAGTCGCGTAACATGGCAAGCACCTAAAGACCAATATTTTTTACATAGACGATCATAACAGCACACAGTGATAACAAAGAAGAAATTTGGTATTAACATTTACTATTAACGCACAAAATCCCGGGTTATTTAGCTTATTAGTCTATTATTTATGTTAACAAGTACTCAAAATTAATATTTGTACTTCACCCCTAACCATTTAAATATCTTTTTTGGTCTATCAAATTTTTGACCATCCTTTTTCGGTATTGTTTACGCTTATATGATCTTTTTTCTATTAATAAGAACTATTTTTAATACTTATTTTTTGAACACACATGATCATGATCATAAGCAATACAGAATATACTTAAGTCAACCATTTAATTTAAATATAATATCTCAAATTTTTTTTACTAAAATAGCTACAATAACATTTTTACTTAATATAACTAGCATAACATTCATGATGTAAAAGTTATAAATTGATGCTAATACCAATACAAAGATCTTCTTAAGCAAGTCAGAATTGTAATTATACTAAGTTCAATTGTCAGTATTTCAATAATTGTCATGATCATACTCATAAAGAAAAAATTACTCTAAAATAAAAATAATGAAACTAATAGCATAATTTTTTAACCAACTAAATTCAATGGCCTACTTTTTAATTGATACATTAACATTATTAATCCTAAAAATACAAATTTAATGTCACTATTCACATAAAGTGAGATTAAAATTATATTATATATATTGATCTATTTTATTACTCTATTATTTATAAAAGCTTGAAAAATAAAACGTAGTTGTAGACCGTTTACATATATAGCAACATATATGATAATGTCAAAACACACCACGTAACAAGCAAACTAGCAAATAAAACAGTTAAAATAAAATAAAATATCAAATTATAATCAATGTGTGCATTGTATGACACAAAACCACGAATAAAAAAGATCAAAGAACAGTCTAAAGTGGTTGAACAAATTACCAATACAGGGCCAATGCCACTTTGAAATATCACCATAGATTTCTATAAGTTTGTAACTAACTCATCATCTCCACCCACAAAATACCATTTATCCAACCAGAAAATTAAGACGCGACAGTATTTCCTTTTCCGTAAATCCCTCGATGCAGAATAAAGATTAAAAATTTATTTTTTCATTTTTTTTTATTTTATGTAATTTTAAGATTTAACCAATTTAGTATAGTTTTTTGAGATATACAAATAAATAATATAACATATTATGAGTAAAAAAAAAAAAAAAAAAAAAAAAAAAAATAAAGATTTGATTTTATTTTTTTCTGTTTCTTTCGTTCTTTTTTTTTGTGGATTAAGAAAATATAGATTCTTACTAAATTTACTATGATGAATTTTTGGATATTAATTTTTGAAGAGAATTATATTTTAATAAGTAGAAAAAAAAAAAAATGTTAAAAATTTGATTAAGAGAAACCTAAAATTGATTTTAGAAAAGATATTAACGACACTAAGCGTTTAGAAAAAAATAAATAATAAAAAAATATATGTTATTTACACGTTTATTATTAAGAGAATGAAATATCTCTTTAATATTTTTATATATACATCACTTTTTGACTATCTTGATCATTACGGTTTCTTATAAACACTAAAATTAACGTAAGGAGAATTTACGATGCAATTTCGATCAATATATGTTATTCCTGTTTTTAAAATAAGTATTAAAAATGCACAAGTTGATAAAATATAAATAGTAAATTTCGTTCACATTCCTAAAATATGTAACTAAAGTATACATAATTTACAATAAATCCGCTATACATACAATTTTTTTTGCTTACAAGTCTTACAAGTTCAATAAAACACACGCATTACACTTAATGTAACGCATTACACACTTCCACATTCAAGAGTAAATAAAACACACGTTATTCAACACTTCCTGTTTTCAAAGCACGCTACTCACCATCATTATGAATGACTCTTATTCGTCTTCCTCCCAAAACAATTTTCTTACACAATTTTGAAGATAATGAACTTCAGAAATATACCCAAACGATACAGAAATACACTCAACGATACAGAAATACACCCAATGATACAAAAATACACTCAAAACAGTTACATAAATCACACGACCGACAATTATAGAAATACACACCAAAGGATACCGAAAACACCAAAAGGATTACAACAAATACACCCAGAGATTTAAGAAATACACCAAAATTCGTTGAAGTAACACCTTATGCATATTTCAGAACCTCTCTTCTCTCCCCCTCATCTTGCTGCTGCTCTTCTTCTTCAAAAACGATTTCAAAAATAAAAAAAAGAAAAAAAAAGAAAAAAAAAAAAAGAAAACAGAGAAAAACAAAAAGCACGTAAATGAAGAAGAAGAACAGAAAGAGCGAAGAAAGAACGTGCAGCAAGAAGAATAAGAAAGGAGAAAGAGAAGGCAAGAAACGAAACAAAAGAAGAAGAAGAGGAAGAGAAGAGAACGTGAAAGAAGAAGAAAACGAAGAAGACAAGAAGAGAAAAGAAAAGAAGAGGAGAGAAGAACGAAAAGAAGAAGAAGAAGAGAAGAGAGAAGGCAAAAAAAAAAAAAAAAAAAAAAAAAAAAAAAAAAAAAAAAAAAAATCGAAAAGAAAGAAGAAAAAAAAAAGAAGGCTACGAAAGAGAAAGAAAAAGAAAAAATAAATAAATGTGAAGAATAAGAGAGATAAATCATAACTTAACTTGTTATAAGCACTACAACCCTAAAGCACTTGTTGCAGGGCTTCTTTCTCCTTACAATAAAATTTAATATAATTAATATATTATAAACAATTTTAGGTAATAAATAATATTTAATTACTATATATATATTATGCAATATAAATGTAAATTGGATAGACCAGTTTTGAAGCATATATCCCGGATTCCATTTATGTGTTTGTTAAAATATATACAATCCACTTAAATCTAAAATATTATTGAAGTTTTTGATTACTCTCTTAATTTGGATATGGAGATAATTTTGTTTGAAATTAAACACCCGTACGACCACCCAAACAATGACTACGCCTGCAAGTACGTTTCAAACTTTCAACCATGCAGGTTAGGGATCTAAAACATGAAGCAAAAATATACTTTTAATTGATGATACCACACATTCAAGATTAATTAGAGCCGATGATTTAAATTTTAGGTTATTGAAAAAAAGGTAAACTGTTTCGCATGTATATAACTGATGAGTGTGAAATTAAAAATGCATGTGCGACAATGTTGATTAATTTATTTAACTTAATTTTTTTGTATAATATTTTTATGATAGCAGCACATAAAATATATGAAATTTTATGGATAGCTAGTTTATTAATCAAAATAATCATAATAATAAATATCATTAATAAAAAATAAAAAAAAAAAATTCTTAAAAATAAAATTATTTTTATTATATATATTATTTTAAATAAATTATATTTTTAAAATTATTATTAAAATAAATTATATTATATAATAAATATTGCTTAATAATTAGTTAATTACATAAATTTTAAATATAATAATCTTAATATTTGTCAAGTAATATAAAATAAAATTTTAATTATTTATATTTTTAATGTTACAGTTTAAAATATTATTTTAATATAATTTAATATTATAAAATTTTTTAATAATATTAATTTACTATATATAATATTTATAATTTTTTTTTTTTTTTTTTTTTTTATATAAAAAATTTTTGACAAAAAAAAAAAATAAAATATATTTAATAATTTTTTTTATTTTATTTTTTTTTTTTTTTTCAATAATAATTTTTTATTAAAATTAAATATTTTTTATATTAGTCTTAATTTTTATCTAAAAATCTAACAGTTATATTAAACTATGACACATTCAATAAACATATTAATTATTTAAAAAAAAAAAAAAAAAAAAAACATACTCTATATATTTTGTTGAATAATAATTGACGGTCATA
The DNA here is from genome assembly GCA_003063285.2 of Arachis monticola. NCBI lineage: Eukaryota > Viridiplantae > Streptophyta > Magnoliopsida > Fabales > Fabaceae > Arachis > Arachis monticola. Next base: position 5,654 of record QBTX01003114.1, on the reverse strand, counting down.
AATAAAATAAGGGAAGAAAAGTTGACACGAGGAAGTGCCAACATACTCAGAAAGAGGTCGCCTATTATTTTAGATGTCATCGAATCTCAATTAAAAAAAAAAAAACTGAAAAAGCATCTCTTTTTAATACACAATTATTACACAATTAGATTAATTAGATAAAAATTAAGGTTAATATAAAAAAAATATGATGACTTTAAAAATATAAAGATATTTTATTATATAATTAATACTTTAAATAATAATATTTAATACTATAATATTTTAAATGAATAACAAAATTTTTTATTTTTAAATAATTAAATATAAAATATAGAATATTTTTTATTTATAAGTAATTATTATTATTAAAAATTTACAATAGCAAAAAAAGATATTAAAATAATATTTTAAATTATAACATAAAAATATAAAATAATTAAAATTTTATTTTATATTTTTTTTTTTATTTTTTTTTATATATTTAAAATTATTAATAACTATTTGTAAAGATATTATTATATATATAATTTCATCAAAATATTTTAAAAATATAATTTATTAAAATATTAGATATAATACATAAAATATTAATTTTTTTAATTTTTTTAGAAAAACAGAATAAAATAATATAATTTAAATCAGTCTATCACATTATATATTTATTTATTATTTAGAAAATTTTTTTTTTTTTTTTTTTTGTAATTAAAAAATAAATATATAAATATTTTATTCATTAAAATTAATTATTATGTAAATTTTTTTATAATATTAAAAAAATTATAATAAAATGATATTTTTAAAACTGTAACATAAAAAATAAAAACAAATTAAATTTTATTTATTCTTAATAAATATTTTTTTTAATTATAACTAACTACTTTTGTTAAAAATATTATTATATATAATATAATTTTTTTTATCAAATATTGTCTAAAATAGTTTATTTAAAAATAGTATAATAATACATGAAAATATTATTTTTTTATTTTTTAGAAAATTAAATAATAATTGTATCAACTATGTAATGTATCATATGTTTGTATGTAATAGTGAGTGATATAGAATTAATATATATTCTTTTTTTTCTTAAACTCTCTAATATATATGCACCTCATTCTCCTCTAATCTTTCTTATTCATATTATTGTTGTAATATTAAATAGATAATAATTTAAATTATTTTTAAATTTAACATTTATACTTTCAATAGATAATATTTATAATATATATTTATATAAGATATTTTATTTTTTATTATTTTCAAATATTTTTTATTTTTTAATTAAATTTTTTTCTCATTTTTTTTACTAAATTTATATATATATAAAATATATATATATATATTATATATATATAAATATATATATATGAAAATTAATTAAAATTCTTTTACAAATATTCATCATATATAATTTATTAAAAAATATATTTTACTACAAATTAAGAATAAAAATATAAAAAAAAAAAAATAGTTTTAATGTAACAAATTTAATATTTATTTGTTCAATGTACTATATTATTATAATTATTTAATTATATAAAAATTATAAGATAGTATATATAAATACATGAATATTATAGCTGTTTCTCAAATATATATAATAATAAATTTTGTAAAATAATTAAACATAAAAAAAAATTTTGAATAAATGTATATTTATAAATATTTGAATAAAAAAATATGTTTATAAAATATTTAATAAAGTAATATTTAATAAATAAATTTTTAATTAATTTTATTTATGTAATAAAAATTTTTTTTTTTTATTAAATAATTAATCTTAATTAAAATAAAAAATATTTTTGTATATATTTATCATTTTATATTTATTTTAAATAAAAAATTATATTTGTCATTTTAAAACTATTCTATATTAAAATATATGTATGTATGTATATATTAATATATTTATAGATTTATAAGTCTATTAATATTTTTTTTTATATAAAAATTTTTTTATTTTTATTTAATACTTTAATAAATTTAATAAAAAGTGACACATCTAATACACACAAAATTATTGGACTGATTTTTAGACATACCTACTCCTCCATTGGGTCATTTTCTGTGCTTCTCAAACAAGTAACTCCAATTCATATTTGCTTTTTCTGCTTTCTTTAGTCGCTTCTACTTATAATGCAGCTATAATTAAAAACACAATCATATTGATAATTTGAAAATTCAGGACAGATAGAGATTTTGTTTAGCCACGTAAGTTGCAAATTATTGCAAATTATTATATTGCTTTATTATCGTCATATAAACATGAATCATTGCTTATGACAATGAAACTATATCTTTTCTTTTTTTATTTAAAAATAAATTATATATTTTTTATAGTATAAAAGACAAAATATCTGTTACTTTTTACGAGTTACTTTTAATATCAAAAATCAAAGGTATATAAGAAACATGTACACTAAATGATATATATATATATATATATATATATATGAACCACTCAGATAAAGACGGTTGAAATATAATTAGAATTAATTAGTATTATTTACTACATTTGAATATTTATTATAAGATATTACGTTTTTATTATTACGATTTTCTTAGCACCTATAAATATTCTTTTATATTGTATCATTCCACACAACTTGAATATAAACAAACTTTTTTTTTCTATTATTCCCTCTCTTACTTTCTAATATGGTATCAGAACCATAATATTCTCCTTGAAGAGGATATGTTGTTTTTCATCTAATGAAATCACCTTAGTTTTTTGCATTTTTTCTCTATGTCATTTTTCCTTACCTTTTTCGCTCATTTGATGCTTTTTCATCTCACCGACTAGCCTATTCTGTCCGTTTAATTTTGTGCTTTTCCGAGTCGAATGATCAGACACTATTGTTATCCGCTGCTTACGTATTCTCATGGAGAAATCATATAGTTTTTGTACTCTTTCGGCAGTTCCGTCTACGTTTCCTCGTGGTAGTTCCGTCTGTGTTTCGTCTGCGTTTTCTTGTGACAATTTTGTCTGCGTTTTCTTGTGGCAGTTCCGTCTGCGCTTCCTTCTGCCAGTTTCGTCTGCGGTCCTTCAGACAGCGGCAGTTCCATCTGTGCTTCTTTTCAACAATTCTGTCTGCACCCGTTCTATCAGTTGTTGCATTTTTTATTTCGTTATTTTCAATAAGTTTCAAACTCAAGTTGTCACTTGAGTTTGAGGGGATGTTAGAATATAATTAGGATCAATTAATATCATTTAACATATCTGAATATTTATTATAGGATATTACGTCTTTATTATTACGATTCTTTTAGCACCTATAAATCCCCTTTTATATTGTATCATTCCACACAACTTGAATACACTCAATAATACACAAATAATTTCTTTAGTTTAGTCTCTTGTTTCTAACAAAGACATTTAAAACGTATCTTTTTAAAGATGCTTTCTATAAATTAAAATTTAACACATGTAATCGATTGAATCGTGTTATTTTTGTCAAAATTAGGCAGACAAATTAATTTGACCGAAAAAATAGTGAATCAAATCTTGAATCGGTCTAAATTAATATTATTATTTATAAAAAATGACTGCAATACCCTTATTATAAAAAATGACTAAAATACTCATATTATATATATATATATTAAAAAATTCTAAATCCTAACCCTATAAATGACGGCAGAGAAGCAAAGGGCTATAATTTAAGATTCTCAAAATTGTTGAAGGTGTTTGTTAGCCCTGGCCAGCGGAGACAATTTCACAAACAATTCACATAACCAAATGAATTTCAGTAAGAATCGTGGTGTATATGAATTATCAATGAGAAGAGAATGAAGTAAATGACTCCACCCTAACATTGTATTTCTTTCATATCTTCTATTATTTTTCTTTTCTCTGTTTAAATCATTTTTCGACTAAGTTGTTACGTAACTAACTCTGCGTGCTATCATCACCAGAAAATTATTTCTGTGTACCATTCTTATTTTACACTTTATAGTTCTTCATTCATACTGGTGGTCTCTTCACTCTTTTGCTCTTTTTCTCTTTTGCTCTGCTGCTATCTCATTCAGTCCAACTATTTCTTGTTCACTTCCAACTTCCTTTGTTGGGCCAGAGCTAGTGCCAATCATTAGGCTTGCATCAATCACTCACTCTTTTATAATAACCTTGTGCTCAAAGTCTTCATTAGAGAGCATCCGAGAAAGATCTACCCAGCTCATCCAAGTGGCCTCCTCGTGAGGACTCCCCTGCCATTCAATCAAGACTTGCACCTCCTTAGTCTCATAATCAATCTCTAGAATTAGACTATTAATGATCGCTACCAACAGCGATTCATATGAGAGTGACAGAGGAAGATCAAGAACAACAACACTGCTAAAAGGCTCACTCTTGTATTCTTTCGACAAAGAGACATGGAATACAGGGTGCACTACAAGATTTATATTTAATTGAGAGAATTTTTTAGGAGAAATTTTTAAAAATTTCCAAAATATATTTTATTTATGGTAATTTATAAAACTCCCTCTAATAGTTAATTTATAAAATTTAAACTTAACCCCCAAAAAAACCCTCTTTTACATACTATTGAGTTTTCAAAACTCATCACCGTGGTAGAGAGGAGAGAAGAGAATGACGATCGACAAAATCATAAATTCTCTACTGTCGGTGTAACTATTGTTTCAGTCGCGGATCCGCCGTCATTGCCGCTACAGTTGTCGTAGGAAGCTCATAAGTCGTGCCACCTCCTCTATCAACATTATGGCTTCAGATTTGGTTGCTCTGTAGCTATGGTTGCTGCTGCAATTTTTGCCACTGTTATTGCCGCAGCTTTTACCATCATTGCCGCTGTAAAAACAACAAGTGAAACCCTACCATTTAGGCAAGTTTCACTATGTCTTAGCAATTTAGCTAACGACCATCGAATGGTATAAGGTTAAGGAAAACCTTAATCTACTAATTATGATAAGCAAGTGGGCGGGCTTTGAGTTGAATATTCGAGCAAGCGTAGAGGTGTAATCCTTTCTATGCTTTCAGGGGATGGTTCGGCGTTCAGCGTGAATCGGTCGACGCCTACCTATTCCACACAGCTGGGCTCGTCCTTCAAGACGGGGGATAATGTGATTCCTCCTTCTCCTGGAGAAGGGCCGTCCCTATCTCTAGATCTGGATAAAGGCTCTCTCTATCTAAAAGGGTAGTGTGTTACTGGTACACGAAATCGTGATACACAATTCCGTGCAGCTGACTAGCAAGTGCACTGGGTCATCCAAGTAATACCTTACGTGAGTAAGGGTCAATCCCACGGAGATTGTCGGCTTGAAGTAAGCTATGGTCACCTTGTAAATCTCAGTCAGGCAGATTCAAATGGTTATGGGGTTTTAAAAATTAAAAGCTGAATAAGACATAAAATAAGATAGAGATACTTATGCAATTCATTGGTGGAAATTTCATATAAGCGTATGGAGAAGCTTTGTTCCTCCTGAATCTCGACTTTCCTGCTGCCTTCATCCAATCATTCATACTCCTTTCCATGGCAAGCTGTATGTAGGTGGATCACCGTTGTCAATGGCTACCATCCATCCTCTCAGTGAAAATGGTACTCTACAATTTCCCGCATGGCTAATCATCTGTCAGTTCTTGATCATATCGGAATAAGATCCATTGATCCTTTTGCGCACTGTCACTGCGCCCAACACTCGCGAGTTTGAAGCTCGTC